>OMMV01046290.1:4544-20538 GCA_900302635.1 Chatrabus melanurus | reverse complement strand
TGTTTTTTCTTTTTTTTCCCCCCCCCCCACCCCCCTTTTAAAAAAAAAAAAAAAAAAAAAAAAAACAAAAAAAAAAAAACCTGCAGATTCACAAATAAAAACCATGGCGAAATAAATACTTAACGGCTAAAAACGGGGCAGAAATGAACGTAAACAAATAGCAATCGCAACGCTCACTTCCGTGTCGATATCGACATTTACCCGTGATGCACTACGGGAAATGGCAAATTCCAAATGACCCGCGGTCACGCGCGGAATTTGGAATCGCCTCTATTCGTTTTCAATTGCACCTGAGAGGATGAATGGGCGTCGACGCACGGGAAGCGTGCCCCATTTTTTAATGTTAATAAAACCGCTGCTCTCGAAATATCTGTCAGAGAGCTGGCAGCCTTCTGCAAAGTCACTTTAATGGTTCTCTGAGGTGGCAGACAGTGCAGAAACCCAAACCACAGCAAAATCAGCTTATACCCACAAGGTCACACAGCGAGGAACTTCACTCTGCTTTATTAATAAATATTGCCTGCACTCCTCTTTTCCCCTCTCACTTACTTACCATTCCATTTCTCTCCCTTTCTGTATTTTTTCTGCTTTTAGACAGTGTGGCTTTAGAGGCGCGTAGGGGCAGCTGAAGTCAGACCAAAGGTGCTTTTATTTGCACCGACGGAGACAAAGACGCCTACGCAGTTACAGTGTGAGCCAGAAGACTGAAATTTCCATCACTCCTTTTCTTCTCCATTCACCCCTTCCATTTGAATCTCCCACACACGGGTGGGAAATATAAGCTCAGAGTGTCGCCGCCCACAACACAAGCGCAGAGATCACAGAACGCACCTCCACATTCAGCCGTTCCAACTCCGTCACTTCCACGTCGATGTACACGCAGGCGCTTGAATAAATACGTGCCGCAGAGCGAGGAGTTTCAATAGAGCCACGCCGCTAATTCCAGCGCTGCAGAGCCTCGTGGTACATCAATTACACACCATTACACACATTTATATCTACACACACACACATGGGTGCACACGTCGCTTTGGAGAAAAGGCAGATAATGTCCCCGACAGGGCCCGCGGCTCTTCCTTTCTAGACACGTGGCGGGATGTCGCTTAAGTGGCACAGTGGGTTTTTGAAAGGGTCTAAACAAAAACGCTTTTGAAGCTCATCGAAAGAATAAACATTGATGTTTGGAAGAATTTGGGATTTCCATAGCATGTGATCTATGATTCATGGATGGTGCTTTTTGTGCCGTTTGCTTTCCAGCAGCAGCAGAATACATGCGTTTGATGAAACCGTTATCCCCGTGGACTTTATCTCTCCTGTGTTTGTGCTGCAGACGCTTCTTTATCTAAAAATCATCATTTACAATATGTTCCGTTAGGAAAAAAAAAAAAAAGACTATAAACACAAACATCTCAACTCCAGCTCTGTCAAATAAATTCAAAGTATTTTCGAGACTGCTTTTAAGACTTGTGGGATTGTGTTCTACCAAAGCAGAATGAGGCTATAAACACTGTGTAGTCATTGTGAGTTAGGCATGCAAAAATCAATACCTGATGTATATTGAAAGAGTTACTATGCCAGCAGAAATACATTTCAGGTGTGAAAACGGCCCAATTCATCTCTCCAATAGGCTTCTCTTAAACTACAGTATACATAGCCCAGACAATCAATATTAGATGGACATAGTATTTATCGATTACAAAACCAAGCGCACAGCTTAATATTAAAATGGAAAAAAAAAAATCTGTTTCTTTTAACAAGCAGTGGCGTTCCACGCCTGCCACCAATTTCAAATGACTTTCGCTGTACAACTCTCTGCACAGCCGCACATCAGCTTTAGAAAAACACACGTTTACAACTTGCACTGAGTGACGCAAACAAAAACACAACATTAAGTTCTGCAGTGGTACGAGATCATCCGCCGTGCTGCAACGAACAGGAGCAGTGAGAGATATCAGACCCACAGACCCCTGCTGAAAAGTCCTCCGCTTCATCAGAGAGATGGTTGAACAACTGCATAATCAATTACCGATAAATAAATAAATAAAATGTTGACTTTTGAGCCTGTTAGAATAGAAAGCCTTTAATGCCATTGCACATACAAACAACGAAATTAGGAGAGCTGCCCTGATCAGTGCAAACACGTTACAAACACATTTAATACATGTACAACCTGTATCAAGTGTTGAAAAATAGTAAAAAGGAAGTTTTACTGAGTTGTACTGCACTGGATGAATACTGGACTTCGAATGCATAATGTACTTAAAATGGATTTTTGCACTTAAAATAATAATGATAATAAAAAAAACTTCTACAAAATGAATCAGTATATCCTACCTGATTTCTACAGAAAAGCACAAAACAGCCGGTGCCCCTTCCCTCTAATGTATATAACATGAGTTGACATTTTAAATTCTGCCATTGAATGTTTCCAGACTAACACATTGAGGAGCGACACAAGGACAGACATTTTCTCCTTCTCATCCACCAGACTACAGAACCGCCCTGGGTACTGGATAGCAGCCATCGAGACAGACAACTGGTCCATCCTCACCTCCTGACAGTAGTCATCAATGGTGATACATAGGTATCCCCTTGACATTTAATAAAAAAAAAAAAAAGATTCCTTTTTTACATTTTTAAAAACTCTACAATCAGGATCATTACCTCTGGTGGTTGGCAGAGGTAATAAATACTAAGACTTGTTGCAGACCTTAACCTTTATTCTCATGGGCTGTAATCGGCACTTGGGGCACCAGTTTGAGACCTTTAATTTTTAATGGTACAACACCTCACTGAGTGTGGCACTTCCATCTGCAACAAGACAAAGATAGCTTGGGTAAACCCCCCCCCCCCAAAAAAAAGTCTTGTCTGCTTTACATTTTTAATCTCCATTGGGAAATCCCACCCTCGTTTTGTAAAATGCCACCAGTGCGAACTGATACGCTTGTGAGCTGACTGTACAGAAGAGGCTGTGGCACTCCTGTGTGCACGTCTGACAGCAGCCAGTATCCGTGGGAATAAGGATGAAGTCGGTGGATTAATGTGTTTGGACAGGAAGACTGATTGTTTGAACAATGTCGCTGAGCGAATGGCTGAGTGAAGAGCAACATTGACTCTTATGTAAATTGGGAGTGATTGCCCTGAGGTCCAGTCTCTGTACCGTATGTGTGTACCGCTGTGTGTCTCAGAGTGGACATCATAACACTGATATATATCTGAATCCGTTGCTGTGAGTGCACCCAGTTGCATCAAGCAAACAGCTTCAAGCAACTGCAACAACATATAAATGATACATGACAACGTGGGCCAGTCGTTTAAACAGCGGGAGCATTGGAGAGCTTTATTTTGCACTTGCAATTCTTTTGTCTTGTGATGCAAATTGCATGTATAATACATATACAGCTTCCTCATGGGGTCGTGTTTCAGCATTATAAGCCAACAGCGTTGCAGTGTGTGTCCGTGAACAAACGCTGCAGGCTGGAGTGAATTTATTCCCTACAACCAAAAGAGAAAAAGTTCAGGAACAGATCCTTATCCAACAGCTGAACAAATACACACCTGAGCACTAATGGTTGTATGCAAATGCTTGGGCATACTGAGGCAAATTACACTTAAAAAAACAAAAACAAACAATTCAATTCTGTGCAGGATTTCCATCTTATAAATATGTGTAGCCAAAACTCCGATTTAATTATATTGCATGGATGTTCTTTGTTTGAGTTGGGGCTACACATATTTTAAATCTTGCACAAAATTGAATCGAGTTCATCCAATGAATCGTTTTTTTTGAATGATAGATGATTTTTGCTTGTGCAAAAAAAAAAGTAAAAAAAAAAGTTTCTTCATATAGTTTTTAAATTGTGGTTTTTAATTTCAAAGTGAAAACAAGCCTGTAAAACTTAAACTGCAAAAAGGTCCTGTGCCACTCTTCATTTCTTTATTGCCTCCACAAAGGAGGCCATTTTCACCAGTGTCCATCTGTTGATTTCTTTGCGTGGATCTGGATTTTTCCTTTGATTTAGATCATGTTGTCGGAGTGTATTTTTATTTTATTATTAAAGAACATAACTTTTAAAATTATTGTGAAAAGAAGTTATTTTTTTTCTTTTGACATCAGAAAAATATGCAGTTCCTCCAGGGTTACATAAATTTGCATAAAACTGTACAAAATGTGATTTTCTGTTAATGCCAGTTTTTGCCTTAGGTGTCAAGTTGTTTTCACAGATTTCTCTTGAATATCCATAATTACAGATTTGAGAAATAGAAATGCAATGAGTCACAGTGTTAATTTAGAATCCCTTTAATGAGTTCTAGTTTAAAAATGTTCAGAGTCGTCCAAATTCCATTTCAGCTATCTAGAACGATATCAAGTTCTCATTGTTTCACTCATCATACATCCAGAATGCTAATTTCAGGCGTTTATATTTCAGTTCTGACTTGTCAAAATTTCATTTTTGGACGACTATATTAGAATTGTCACTTGTGAAATGCGTTCTAGTCTCACATTGCATTGTGTTGAGATTAGCTGTGGATGTTAGTTTGGACGTTATGGAGATGATCAGTGGTGAAAATGAGCTTCACTCATCAATCAAGATTCATTTGAGAGTGACAGACGCAGATGTAAAGGTTCAAAAGCACTTTTCTGTTCTGAGACCGGCTTACTGACGTGACAGTTTAATCCACAGCTATTAGGCTGTTGGTGGCGCTGTGTGCAAATAATTACAGCTTTATTAGCAAACGAACTGGTAGTATTCTAATATGATCTGATGACGATGCAGAATACATCATTTTGCACGCTAACTAGACTAGCAAAACTAGCTGGGTTGGCGAGCCACTGTAAAGAACGGGCTAGGCTAATGTGGATGACGTTTAATGAAGCAAAGATTAGAAGGGCAAATATTAGAGCGCATCCCTCCACCAAGGCTCCACTGTCCTCTTCAATTTAAATTAAGCATCAAACCAAATTCCACTCCTTTAGACCGTCCCTGTTCAAAAATACACATTTTTTGTCCACCAGATCTGGATCAAAATCTGGATCTGGCCTTAAGTACACTCACGGATAGTCAATTATGGGATCTTGAACACCACCTTTGTCCTGATTGCTCACTTTTTTGCTTCATTGATCCTGATCATTCCTCTTCAATCCAGATCACTCATCTTCCTTTTCCTGAACCGACTGCTAAACTTCAATCCAAATTACTAAACTCCAATCCAGATCATTTATTGCCAGCAATAAATGAAATTTGAATTTCTGTAATGATGATGCCGTCTCCCAAATAAAACTATTTACCACATGAAAAGACGGGTATAACCTCACTGTCATGAGCTCACTGCATTTGTGCATTAATTGTGTAATTGTGATTCTTATGGTCACATTCACAAAGCATTTATGGTTTTATTCATTTTTTAATTAAAATCTGCTATAAATAATAAATTAGTCACATCAGCTCCAACAAGGATGAAGAGAATTGCGTCATTTGGCCAACGTGGATACCTGTGAAAACTACAGTGTCCAGGTCCATTAAGTGCTGCCAAGCCTTTGACCTCATTTGAGACGCTTATTATAACCCTGTTTGGCTGAACTCAGACCGCAGGAGGTCCACGCCTGGCACAGGAGGCCACACGACCAGATGGACAACAAGATAATTATAGTTCTGCTCACGTCATTATTGGCCTCATTTTACTTAATTAATAATCATAAAAAATTTTAAATAGTAAAACTAGCCGGCCATTTTCATGTCTGAATCAATAAGTATAAAAAAATGAAATGTGTATATAGTTTCTCCGACGTCAAATTTGGTTTTTCTTAACTAATGAAAATCCGAGTGCTCTGATGAACATTTTCTCTCGCCAGCGACGCTCAGCGAGAGCTAACAGCCTCGGTCCGAGCCCGCCTTGGCATAGCGCAGTGATCACATATGTCTGGAACATCAGTAGACGAGTATTTCCAACTTCATCATCCAGTCTTTTCAGACTGTTGGAACGCGTCAATGTCCTAATTGTGAGAGGGGCGTGTCCATCATATTTAACAAATTTAGTCCGAAACAACAGAATGGGATATTTTATGGTGGTTTGAATACAGAATCACAGGCTGTGTGGGTTCATCACAAACTCAGGGATTCATTTGCATCCATTCTGAGCACTTTTCCAAAGCCATGGCGAGGGTACAAATATCTCTGAAGTCCATTAAGCACAACATAATGAGAGTTGATGCGTTTTTAAGAGACACCCTTGGCCTGAAACACAGCACTGCCTCCCTCATAAGTCCAGATTTAATCTTCTCCTCATAATGAATTATGGTGCAGTGCTCTAGGTGCTGCTGTCGTTTGTGTCTTAATGTGTTGACGAGATGAGGGCCAGAAAACAGATGCTGCCATCCTCACATCTCTCCAGCCGGCAGGAGAGGACTTCCATCGGGCAATGCAAACAAATGTACATATTTTTATCCAGTTTGTATGGCAGGGGCACTTATGACGGCATAAATTAGTCAATCAGAAAAGCTGATTAATTTACAGTCAGCATGTGACTGTCCGTTGGCCTGCATTTACCATTTTAGAATCAATAAAACAATTCTGCATTAATAAGAGCCATTAGCATAAGAATTGTAATTAGATTACAACATTGCAGGGTGTGAAGAAGCATTTGGAACGTCATTCTTTTATGTGAAATACAAAACAAACCTGCAGTGCAAGGTAGGGGGGAAAAAAGGCATAATTTGCAGCATCCTATATGTTAAAGGTCATACATTATTTTCCCTGTGAGGACAATAATGGAATGCAGTTATTTCAGCTCCTCGGATGACTAACTTTGCTTTTATCTCACATCATATCTGACCTTTGACACAAGACTTTGAGCGCTGAGAATGCTTGAGAAAATAGACAAAAGTACCATCATCAAATATCTGAATTTGAAAGGGTAAACTCCCACACAAATCCATGCCAATATGGTTATGGTTGATACATTCGGAGAAAATTCTCTCATTTGCACATTAAACTTTGGGCAGCAGAATTCAAAAGGGGAGGAGAAAAGCTTGGAGCCTGACGCCACGTTCAGAGTACGGTGGCAAAATACGTCACACCTGTTTGTTCCATTAGTTTGTGCGTGGCACGTTGCAACAGTCTTGCATTAAGGAATGCAACACTCAAAATTTGTTGCACTTTAACCTTTGTTGCACTGCCAATAGGTGCAGAGTAGGATGGCAAGAACACAATGGACAAGAAGATCATTACAAATCTGACAGAATTTCAGCAATTGTGCAACAACTCAGTTTCCAAATTAGACAAAACAAACCCTTGCATGGAGAAACATCAGTCTTCACTGTAAAAAAGGCATTTAATTTACAGATTTTTCATGTATTTAAAAAAAACAAAATATCAATAAATTTCCATCAATTGACAGCATTTACATGGTTGCTGTAAAACAATGTTTTCCATTATTTTGCAGTATTTTTTTAAATGGCACTGCAGCTGACAGATTATCCTTTTTTATGACATTTTTTCCCCCAGTGCTGGTTAGTTCTAATAATAGTTTGAACTCCAAAATAAGTACGGCTAGATATCAAGATGACAACCTGGTTAATGCGAGCAATTGTTATTAATAGAAGAAACTCAGAAGAGTGGAATAGTCCATTCAAACCTGCTCCAAAGAACTCCTGAGTTCTTTCATCTGCTGGGGAAGGGACAGCGTAGGTTTTACGGGAAGTAAAGATTGCTACTGACTCACCTTCCAAAGTGTTCAACCAAAAATGAGAATACTGTGACAACTTGTTAAAAGAAGCTACACCAGTGTATGAAGGCAAAACACCTGGATAAGGCAACAATGGACGTCTTTCATCAGGACGCTGCCCCGCCTCACAAATCAGTCACTGCCATGTTACTGCCGCTTCAAACCCACCACACTCTGATTTGGCACCATCCGACTTCCATCTGTTCCCAACCATGAAAAACAAACTTGCTGTCAAACATTTTCAACATAATAATTTTGTTATTTCCACTACTGAGGATTTTTTTTTTTTTTTGATGAGTGTGATGAAACTTGTGCACAGCAGGGATCCAGGATCCAGCCGATCAAGTGCTTGAACCACCAGGAGAAAGATATGAGAAAATGAATTTTATAGGCACTCAGAAACATCAGATTTCATCTCAGAAAGTCTCACGCATCTATTTGGATATGAATTATCGTTAATAGAGATAGTTTGCACTTATTGAACCGATTTTCCACAGCGTTGTTTATAATTTAAAGCACAGCTTGAACAAGAAGCTGGACAAATAAATACAGAAACATTTTGAATTTACTGCTGCAGTTCCTCCCTATTTTAACAAGCTTAGTTTTTATTCCTCATCGACAACAACAACCCAGTAAATGGAAAGATGTGGTGCACGGGAATCATGGGAATTTGTGGATACTTCTGACAGGTTTTTTTTTGAAAAGTAGGAGTTGATGCTTCAGCTTTGACAGAAGTAATCAGAGGAAGTTTGTGTTTTTGGACTTTGGACATGTTTTCTCTCCAAATACCAAGAGTCAAATTATCAGCAGATGCTCAGGACTGATGTGATAGTAGAGCATAAAAACTGCTGGTTTTGGCTTAAAACACAAGACTGTAATGAAACATATTTACTTAATGAAAAGTTCATGTGGCTTGCATCAGTGCATCTTACAATACACTTGGCCAGTGGTTCCCAACCCTGGTCCTTGGACCCCCCCCCAACCTGCACATTTTCCATCTCTCCCTGTTCTGCCACAAGCTGATTATCTCACTAAGGTGTCTGTTAGCTCTTGATTGGCTGAGCACACCTGAAAGAGATCATCAGCTTGTGGCAGAGGAGGAAGAGATGGAAAATGTACAGGTTTGCGGGGTCAGAGGACCAGGGATTGGAACCACTGCACTAGGCAAGAGTACCTGTGGGCATGAAGACAGTATGGGCTACAGCAGTGACATTTGACCCCAATGACCTTGACCTTCACCCATATGATTGACCTCTGGATGACCTTGCCAAGCCGATTCCAGAATCCATCTAAGCGTATGCCACATTTGGTCCAAATTGGAGAGAAAAATCAAATTCCTTGACCTTTGCCAAAATGAATTCTCTAAGGGCAATTTGGGGTCAACCTTCATTGACGTACCAAGTTTGGTCGAAATCAACAAAAGGACCTGGGAGGACAAACAGACAGGCAGACATGATCTTGGGTCCAATGGTTGAACTCTCGCAAATCTGGCCTTACTCGGTAATTCCAGAACCCAGAGAGAGTGCCTGAGAACACTTTGAAAATAAAGTCTGTTTGATTGTAGGAATCAATACTTCTATGAAGGATACAGTTGAGGGGAAAAACAGTGGTAGAAAAAAAAATTTTTTTTGAAGGATGTTTTCTTGAGGATTGTGCCCCGACCTGACCTGACTATGGGTGCGTGTGCTCCTGGTTGGCTGCTGGATCGTGATGTGATGGAGGGACCGGCTCATCTACCTCCTAAAAATATCAACACAGCATGTGCCAACTTCTTAAATGGCTCATTCTCATCTACTCTAGTTCAAAAACTCCTTTATAGATGTGAATGTGAACTGAAAAACATGAAATAGATATGAGAATAAATTTGGAGTTTTGAAATCGTCTAAATCAAAAACTATTTCAAATAAAACTGCCCAAGGTATGTTATTCAAGATCTAGGAATATCTGTACATGTTTGCACCAACCTCTGATGTAAATATTCTTCTCCTGCCGTGACATTCGACATGAATTGTGCCGCATTCATTGTAAACCACCACAGGTTTGATGTTAATTTGTGTCTGCCTTCGATAACAGGAGTAGGTACATTGTGGATGTTTTTTTTTATTTTTTTTTTAAAATGTCATTATTGAAGACTTGAGTTATGAAAACCTGCTTTCAACATTTTTCCTGCATTTTTATCCTGATTTTGATCTTGCATAAAGTATGTAACTACATTACATTACATTACACTTAGCAGACGCTTTTATCCAAAGCGACTTACAGAAGAGGACCTAAACAAGCTTACGGAAATGCAAATGTTTAACTATAAACAGAAATAAATAAACAGACAACAATGGGGCTTTTTATTTTTTTGGAGGTTTTGGTTTTTGTTTGGACAGAATCTCAATTCAGGACTGAGTCATCTTCAACATTAGTTTTTTTGAGATATGGTTGAATAATGTTTTCTTTCCCTTTTATTTTCCAAATTTGACATGACCTTTGACCTTAAAGACATATTGCAGGATGTTTTTGTTTGGGTACTTCAGGTTAAGAAGAAGGTAGGCGCATATGTCCAACTGACAGAGGAGAACAGTGATAATTCTTTTCTCCTCATCACACCTTTATGATGTCATAAAGTGGTCAATGATCAAGGGTGACATAAAAGGAAAACATGTTTTCTTTAAAGAAAGAGAGAAAATAATAAACTGCAACAGACTTGCGTCATTACCAAAATTTGCACAAATGTGCGAGCCTGCAAGCTAGTTCAGGCAGACGACTCAAGCTGCTTACACCAGATACACAGACACACCTCACGCCACATACCACATACCTCCGACTAAAACACACTGTCTACATGATTCAATGAGCTGAAATGCAAATTTCCCAGCTCCCCCTCTGCCTGTCAAACGCTGCTGCTGCATCCACGTCACCTCTGCTGCTCAGCCCCACCTCCACCCCAGCATCCGCATTTGGGCTCCAATTGGGGAAATGTGTATATCTAATCATCACTCCCCAATGTCACAAGCAAGCATCGGTGGGGCGTGATGAGGTCGGAGCCTAGACGCCAAATTGAAACGATGTTCTGCTGCAATAAATATGCTTTAAACGCAAGTTGTCTGACTGAACTCTATAATTGATAAAAAAAAACCTTTAGCGTTAGCCTCTGGAAAGAGATGATAAATGGACCGAGCTGATCACATAACCTCTCCCTTCCTCCATCAGCTGGCAGACATCATTAGAGCCTCAAAGGTTATGACTGCAATTGCAATTTCTGAGGGTCAAAGATCAAATATGCCAGAGTTTAAAATTTTTAAAAATTCTAGAATCTTGTTCAAAAGGATTGACAAACAAACAAACGGGATGATTACAAATCCTGTCCACCAGCATTCCAGCCTACAGGGCGATAAATAATTAACACTGCTCGGTGAAAAAAATAATGACCTAGCAGTGCAAGTGATAATTAACAAAATTCACCATTAACTGAGTTAGATGCTTATCGCTTTGATTGAGTGTGAATGTTTCCACATGACTTCGTTGATAAATGTGCAGCGTGCATGTGAAATGCATATGAACCCCAAAGGGGTCATGAGGAGGCAAAGCCCATAAAGAAATGATTTCCCCACCACTCCCACTAAACCCTGCAGTTTTTGTGAGAATGGAGCCCTCAATTACTCCATCTCTGGCTCGTCCAGGCCCGTCTGAACGGCGTGGCAAGTGGTTTGGACCACGACACCGAGTCTGGATATGAGACGGCCGTCAGCAATGTCTAGGTCATAACTACAGCGGAAAAAAGAAGTGCTGACTAATGCCAGATGGCAGTGACCCTGGATGAGGTTACGCCGATCATCCTGAGGAAACGCGATCCAAAGCACAAAGGATTTCTGTGGGCAGCACAAATATGCAGATATCAGTCACATGACCCGCCACTTTTTAATGTGCGTCCTTTTCCCATTTTAATGTTTCTCATTTTCTCTTCGTCACTTTCACCGTTCTCTACTTTCTTTCTCGTCTGCCCTAGCTGACTTTATTACTCGCCACTTTCCTCTGCACCGTCACTCTTTCTGGCCCCGAGACACCGAACATCATCAGCATCCAATAAAAGATCATTTCCATCTCCAAAAAGGTCCAGATGAGGAAGTGAGGTCAAGTAATCTGCCTTTTAAAAAGTGACTAATTGGAATCTCGTTCCGTCTTTTCACTGCGTTCGTTTGAGCTTGATGAGCCGCAAGATTGAACAGTTTTGGGTGTAAAGCAGCTCTGATACCTGGATGAATTTTGTGCCATTTTGTGCCATAACGGGCTGCGTTACAACTCGGCACACCTCGGCTAATTTCCCCACGCAGCTCTTGCTCGGCTGCATTTGGTGCCGATTCCTCCCGAGCAGGCATGCCACTCGGCAAATGTAGGAAAAACACGGAGGTCAGTGGACTCCTTGTGACCGCAACCCCATCTGTGCTTGGCTGAGGATGGCCCAGCATGAGTTGAAGCATCTTGGTGTAAACTCTGTCCTGTAATTTGTTTCATAGAGGGCATGCTTTAATGTATTTTTAACACGCCTGCATGGTAGTGCATGTGGGGATATTGGTTTTTGTTCTCCGTGTCTATGTATGAACAAAAGAGAGTTTTGATCCAATTTAGACCAAACTTGGTGGAATGTTTGAGGTTCGGCCAAGGGCAAAGTGATTTGATTCTGAGAAGAAAATGGTTAAAAGTCAAGGTCACAGGGCAAGGTCTAAATTTCGGCCCAATGCTTATATACAGGGGTATATTGAGAATGTCTGAGGAATTAGTGAAAACAGAAATTCTCAGACTTAAGAACTCTGCAGCCCACTTTAAAATCTGAAAGTCTTCTGGGGCCCACTCAAACCTTTAATCACAATTTTGATTGACACACGAGACCTAAGATAAATATTTCCATATATATATATTATGTTAAACGAGGTCACACAAACAAAGAACAACATGTAATTTAAATATTTGCTTTGTTTTATTACTTCTGGCTATATTTTTGAAATCAAATATTTTTGGGTAATTTTAAACCATTATAAAATTAAAGTTAAAGACTATTTTTAATGACTTCTCACAGCTCATCCACAGTACCTTCATGGCCCTCCAGTGGGCCACGGCCCACACTTTGGGAATCACTGGGTTGAAGATACTGTACACTGTATGGTTATGATAAAACACGACTATGAAGTCATATATCACTTTCCTATTAGTCACATAACCTTTGACCTTGGTGACCTTGAAAGGACAAACTCATTTCAAATGATGCTCACATATGGTTCTTTTTTTTAATTTTTTTTTAAAATTTTTATTAAACTACATGAATTCACCTTAATATTTGTTATGTGGCCTTTGACTTTGGGTGTCCTTGAAATGTTTACCTCAAAGTCGTAGCTGTTTAGCGCTTAATTAAATATCGTCCGCACAGCACCATACATTCTGGTGTCACCGGATCACAGGGAATTAATTTACATTAATCGGTGTCAAACATGTCAAGTGCAGGTGCTCTCTCTGAGTGATAATTCTGCTTTTTTAAAATTATTATTATTTCTTTTGCAACTCCACAGTAGACATCGTTTCTCTAAATACTGAAGCTAAAATGTAAAGCAGAAGCCAACTTGCACACCAGGACACGATTAGTCCTTTTGTATGTTTTCTTTAGCATCGTATCCTTGGCAACGGCAGTACCTGTGAGAGATTGATTAAAGTTCTTTTTGTCACTGCCAAGCCTATGCGCTCACCATTAACAGGCCACAGCGCTGCATTGTTAGTACACTAATGAAGCCAGTGTGTTCTTTTCAAAGTGTCATTCTGGATTACGGCCACAGTATGAGGGTGAGTGTGGATCTGTAGAAGTGTCTCTGTGAGACCGAACAGCATGCGTCCGCGTGCTCTGGAGCACCGACGCTTCCACAAGACACCGTGGGTATGTGTGGGGCCTTGGCGCCTGGGTCGCCCAGGATCCCCGCCGTCACTTCAATGGGCAACTGACACCAGAGTAATTTCATCTGACAGGTGACTTAACAGAGCTGTGGTCTGTGGCAGGCAGCGCACCAAACACTGGAGGATATACATGTTGGGCTTGTCAGCCTTGTTTTCAGCTGGGAGCTGCAGTACACGTCATGTCAACATTTAGATCTGAAATATAACAGCAAAGACATCAAGCTGTAATAAACTGAAACATTTCTCAGCATACTGAGCTAAATGCATTTTCTGCATCCCAAATGGATGGCATGGTTCAAATTAGATGCAACTAGGCATGAAGACAGTAAGGGCAATCTGACATTTGACCCCAATGACCTTGACCTTCACCCAAATGATTGACCTATGGCTGACCTTGCCAGAGCAAGTCTGGAATCCATCTAAGTGTGTGGTCCACATTGGGATGAAGATCAAATTCTTTGACCTTTGCCAAAAAATTGTGGTACCAATTTCAGTAGAACACAGCAAAAAGACCTTGGAGGAGTAAGCCAACAAACAGACAGGCAGACATGACCTTGGCCCCAATGTTTGACCTTTGGCAAATTTGACCTTGCCTGGGGAATTCCAGAACCCACTGCAATATATGTGGCAAATTTGGTGCAAATCACAGTGAAAAACATTTACCCCAATGACCTTAATCCTAATGATTGACCTTTGGCATATTAGAGCTCACCTGGGCAATTCCAGAACACACTTCCTTATGTGTGCCAAGTTTGATGCCAATCAGAGTGAAAAAGTGACATTTTTTTACATTTGACCCCAATGACCTTGACTCCAGTGACTGACCTTTGGTAAATTTGACAACTGACAAAAAATAAATGTGGCAATTCCAGACCCCTCCTGCATAAGCATGCCAAGATTGGTGGCCATTGGCATGAAAAATTTGACTTTTGACCCCAATGACTTTGGCCTTTGCCAAAACAAAGCCTTTAAGGGCAATGCTGGGGTGGACCCTTAATTCATACATCAAGTTTGTTGGAAATTGGCCAAAGAACCTGGAAGGAGTAGGGGAACAAACAGACAGGCAAACATTTCTCAAACTGTGGTACGATGTTCATGCGTAGTTGGTGACACCAGCAGGCATTCAGCCACTCAATGTCTGACATTTTTATTGGACAGGAAAAATGAAACTATTGAATTATCTCAAGGGTCAGAGTGAGGTGAACGGACGAGTTAACGAAATAACCGGCACATTACAAATTGCGGAAGCCTCCAAACCCCAGTGAGCAGGATGTCCACATAAAACTAATCGATGTTGTCAGTGTGAAACCATCTCAGTGAGCAACAACAGGTGGAAGGAATCAAATAGCAGGTGTTGGTAATTATGTGACAGCGCCGCCGCCAATGAGCACCATTTGTGGCCATGAATCGTGCTGGCAGGAAATGCACAAGGTGTCATGAAATGTAACGAACAGAGATTAGTTTTCACACAATGCTGGATGCATCGTTTGACAAATTCAGGTGATTGAAGGTTGAGATGTTTCACTCCTTTACACCTCTCCTCTGTCATATTTAACATGGTTTCCATCATTTTGAACATTTTGCATAAACTTTGACCTTTTCTGTCTCTTGTCAGTTTAAAGATAACCTCAAAAACCTTTATGGTACCATACCTCCTCCTCCTCCACTGTCCCTTTTGATTTTTCATAAATTTGACAAAATTTACTTTACATTGAAACCTTATTATAAAATTCCTTTGTTTCTGTCCAGCAGAGATCCAGCAAAACTTTCATGTGGAAATAGTCCAGATTTTATCCAGAGTTCTTCCCAACTGGATCTCTGGTGGCCTTTTGAAGTTGTAAAACAATAGTGTTTGGAGTTCCTTTGTGACATCATAAGGCAACAATGTTATTTAAGTCAACAGAAGCAGGACTGTTGACTGCCCTGACAGTTACAGCAAAATAGGGCCAAACAGTCTCGTTTTGAAATTTGTGATTTCATCTCCTGCAAGTAAATAATGTTCAAAATATGTTTTCACAATTTAGTGATATATTCAAGCAACTGCCTGAAAAAAAAAATGGCAAAGAAACTGATCCGTGCTACAGGTTTTACTGTTGGGCTGTTGATGAGAGTCTGTGTTGACACTCATTTTTTGTTTGCATTTTGCATGATGCAACATGCACAACTTTTTGTGATTCCATATTCATATCATAATTTGTTTTTCTTTCATGTGGGTTTTTGCCCCTGTCCACTGCCCGTAGAACAGTGCACCAGACCCTTTATACTCTCCTTGTGGGTGGTGAGCCCACATGGAGGTGACACCATGTTGTTTCTTCGGGCTGAGTCCACCCGAGCGCCATTT
>OMMV01046275.1:12797-24704 GCA_900302635.1 Chatrabus melanurus | reverse complement strand
CAGCTAGGCACTCCATAACATGGTGCTAGCGGAGGCCAGCGCGCCATTAGAACAAGCGGGACTTTTGCCAACATGGCAGTGTGCGGGAGAGAGGGGTCGACACACCACTGTCCAGTGATTCTGAGCAGGCAGGGCGAAGCGGCACCCAAACGTTAGCCGGCGTAGACGATCGCACCAGTAACTTAGGCTAGTGGAGGCTAGCATAGGGAAATTGGTCATAGCGGAGATTAACTTTCTCTAACGGTCTTCAACGTAGCCAGAGGTACGTTGGCGAACACCAAGAAATTTTAAGCATGTTGAAAATTTTTGGACGCGGTCGACATTCATCGGCAGAGGCCGGCGGACACTGACGTTTGCAAATACATTTGTCTATGTTTGCCCAAACGTCTGCGCCTTTAGATTCTTTCATTTGCAAAGCCTAGGTCTGGTGATCAACAAGCCCACTGCTGCTTGTTTTGCAGAATGCACTTTTACCCCATTTTCCTAGAATTCTTAAATGATATTTTTTAAAATACGGTTACTTTAATATTTCTGTATTTCTCCACTGGAATGCTGTCAAAGCCTCATGGTAGCCATTGTTAGTTGTTGGTTGTTGTTAGTTAATGATGACTGTGTGTCTGCCTGCATAACTCAAATGTGTCGCTTTGATAGACTTGAAAATGTTAAACCAACTTCCTCGAATGTCAGCTGGATCCAGATCCAACTATTTAACATTATTACAGAATCATTTTCAACATTTTAGCCTCTCTCTGGTGAATGACTAATCATGTCATTAAAAAAAGAGGACATCTCCACACAAATGTCTAACAATGGCCATAAAAATAATCCAGACAGTATGATTCATCTGCAGAAAAACCTGTTTCTGTGTACGCCACAATAATGTAGTTTGTGTGACGTTCCAAAAAGACTCCATCCATCTGAAAATAGTGAGGAACTGGAACAGCAGTTTAATCCTGTTTGGACTTTTTTTTTTTTTTTCTTTCAAAATTTGGACATAAATGGGCAAGACCACGTGTCGGGCTTTCAAAAAGCCAGACATCAATTCGACAATCATGTTATTGGTTTTGGGATTTCACTGGAGGTAGGAGCCAGAATCTCAAATAATTAAAAACAATCTTCTTTTTCCCCCTTACATTTACATCCAGATGCAGAGCTGCAGTGAGCCACAGTGTGACCCTACATTAGGTAATATTCAAATCAATCACATCAAACGTGAAGGATACTCAAAAAAAAAAGAAAAAAGAAGCTCATCCAAAAGGCTCAATCTTGACACACGAGGGTCAAACTAAACCACATTTTGCATAATAACTTGTTCTATCCCTTTGAAGAGCTGCTGTTGATCACCTTTGGCTTCCGGCCGGCCTCCCCGAGGTGAAGAAAGGAGCACGTTAGCACTCATTAATGTCGACTGGAACACTGATCCAAGTCTCTTTTAATTAGTGAGGTGCTGAGGCGTGCTTGTACTACGCCGTCTGTCCACATCTGAAGCCCTGTAGTCGGGGAGCTGGAATTAGGGCTGGGACAACTGATGCAAACCATTAGTCGACTAGTCAGGTACCATGAAAATACAGCATTAACACAATGAACTACATGGAAACAATGTTTCTGTTACTACAACCTCAAATCACAAAAAGTTGGGATGATATTGAAAATGCAGATTTTAAAAAAAGGATGAATATTAACAAACAAAATGAAGTTGGCCGCACAAAACATGAAATATCTTGGGTTCATAATGTCTGCAGTGAAATAGAAGTCAAAGAAAATGTAAGAATCACTGCAGGGTTTTTTTATTTGCATTTTCCATACCGTCCCAACTTTTTCTGATGTGGGGTCGTACAAGATACAAGATAATTATTCAAAACCCGTAAGTGAAGCAAGTGCCGGCTGCTGGTGTTGCCCTGTGTTCGTTGAGCCCGTATCTCACGGAGCGGCGAATGCTGACGAACGTTACGATTTTTGGGTTTCGTCAGGGTTGGTAAAAGGTTGCATGACAGTTCTCAAACAGTTTTTAGGATCACAAACCGTTTTTGTTGTTACACAGAAATTTTGAACATGTCCAAAATTTCTTTGCGAATGTATTTTTTTGTAAACAGTTGCAAACAGTTTTATGCATTTGCAAACGGCTGTAAAACGTGTTGCAAAAGTTATTTTTGGCTCGCCACGTAGTGAACACAAGCAAAAGCTGCAGCGGCAGCCAGACAAAGCGATTCTTACCTCAAGGGCAGCAGCACGTCGGGCAGAAAAATGCCGCTCGTGACAGAGTTGAGCCCTGATTTTCGCCAATGTTCGTCAGAAAAGCGCTACGTTCTTTTGCATTCTCCGCTCCGTGAGATACTAGCTTTACTGCTTGACATTTGTCCTCGGTGAAACAATGAAGTTTTTGATAGGTGTGAACATAAAAATACATTACTTAAATAGACGTAATATTTGAAACAGATTACTTTTGGAAAGATTTACCTTTAAATTGTACAAAAATCATGCTATTCGAATGATCTGATTAGTCGACTAGTAGTAGTCAACTATTACCGTATTCATTCGTTTAAGCGCACTGTGCGCTAAATCAATTTTTATTGAACATAGGGCACTTAGAAATCATTCTTTTAAGCGCACGTTTTCTGGCATGTGCGTGCGGGACTTCTTTTGACACAGGAAATGAAACAAGGCTTGATGTGTGCAATGAACCCTGGGAGATTTACGACATTGACTCACCAATGGCTGAGGAACAATCCCAAGTCTTCTGAAACTGAAGTAAAACACCGCAAAAGGTAGGTTTCTGTCCATTAAGATTATGTTTTGATACCAACTGTTGCTGTGAATGGTGTAAATCCAGGCAATCTGGATGGCGCATTTTGATCCAGAAGGTCCTGGACGCTGGAAATAGCACCAGAGACCCACAACAAAGACCCCATGTCTGCTAATTAGGTTCTGTGCGTTTAAACGAATGAATACGGTACAACTAGTCGACGCAACCCTAGTTAAGACCATCCCTTTTGCACACCCTGATTCCCCCAGACTAAACCAAACCAATGTTTTTAGGTTACGACAACTGGCCATAGCCAGATATTGAAGATCATGTTCAAAATATGTTTTTTCTCCCATTAAAATGACATATAGCATATAAAGGACTTAATTTACAAAAATAATCCATGATAAGAAATAATAATTGTAATTAAGCCCGCAGACGAAAGGCTCGGGCTTATTGTTTTCATCTGCGTGTCTTTCTGTCTGACTTTTAATAAAATATCTCAAGAACACTTAAGCAGATTTCAACCAAATTTGGCACACAAGTTGCCTTTCAGCAAAGGAGAAACCCATTAACTTTTGAACAGCCAGGGTCATGAATAGGAAGTCATATGTGGCCTTTCAAAAGATATCATCAGATATTACCTTGGGTGGCCTTGAAGGTCAAAATCACTGTCAATCAAAACTTTGAAATTTTTTCCCAATGTAAATAGATAGGAAAACCATTTCAAGGGCCTGTAACTCCTGAAACAGAGCAGATAGACCCATGGTCACTCTTGAACATCAGTAGCAAGTCATATATATGGGCTTTCAAAAGCCACCATTAGAAATGACCTTGTGTGACTCTGAATATCTAAGTCAAGGTCACGCAAACTTGAATCACTTATCGTGGCAAAACCATGGGCTTGCACATCCTGAGATATTATCACATATAGTTATTTGGGCTCGGCGGGCTTTGCACTCTCTGAGAGCCTTTCTAGGTGTAATTAAAATAACTGCATTCACAAATTTTAAATTCAAATTAGCGTCCAAAATGGCCATGAAATTGCAATTTTCCATTAAAATGCACCATAGCAACAAACAATAGAATTAATAGTAACAGAACATCATATTTTGCAGCCATTTTGGACATAATTTTGAATACCTGCGGCCAGTTTTAATTTTGGGGAACATCCCGATTGTGTTTTGGGGTCATCTAAAGAACCTAAAAAAGAAAGTCTGGTTTAGTTCCGGGGCAGGGGGTCCTAGCTCCCCTACTACTGCACAATACTGTTGTATTTCATTCTGCACACCTGCCATTGAAGAAATTACATTAAATGTTCAAAAATTAATCAGCAGTATCCAACAGCTGACTCACTTTAAATGCTTTATCAGGAATCATTAAACTTTAATCTAAATGAATGTTGCCAAAACTCAGCACATCAAGGTTCAAATGACTAATGTCTGAGTAATCAATGAAATTAAAAACTGCTGCACCCGATATTGTATGATATTTATGATTTAGTAAAGGTCAGGAGTCAAATATATCTGGGCTAAATAAAATCTCATGTTTTTATGTGCAGGAAGCATCAAAGTGTTAATCACGATGAAACGGGCGTACACCGACACACGAGGCTCTTACAACTGTCTTTTATAAGATGGTCACTTTTATTGTCACAAAAACACAACGGGAACGTACAAAAAGCAGCAACCTCTGATTTTTCTCACACGAAGCAGCAACTTGACGTTCGATACACAAAGTTGCGTGTTGTTTTTGCACTGTACTGTAAATTGGTCTTTACTATATTGATTTTGTAGCAGATTATCATTCTTCACAATTGACAACACGTATCCCACACAGCAAGCATCACCCTCAGAGTAAAAGGAATAGTAATTAATTGATATACAATTTCATTCAAATATCTTCCGCAAGAGTGTTAATAATCTTTTTTTTTCTGACAGTAAAAGGGGCTTTGCCTTCGCATTTCGACATTATACAAAATCTATGTTACTGTACAATTTGTTGACTCTATCATACACTCACAAGTATACACAGAATTATTGACAAGAAAATGAGACCTGTGTTGACCCAGCGTGCACATTTCCAGGAATGTATACAGTATGCATGCCATTTTGGATTATTTTTAAATCTTAAAAAAATGCACATAAAATCTGCTCACATAATGTTATTTGGGCCTATATACATGATTTGAACATCCACAAATGTTTGAACGGTCACACATTCATCAAGAAACCACCAATAGAATTTAAAGTGTATATAGTCTGTATAGTGTACATACACTATTGATTATAATAGAGGAAAACAGCTACAAAATGGAGTGTCATATCGGTGCGATGATCATTTTACAAGATATGTGCTTTTATAATGCGGAGTACCTCCCACACTGTAGACTGGTCTCTGTGATTTCTATAACGCACGGTGATCATGATTGGCTCTATGGTTAGCAGAAAAATAAAAACTCTTTAAAACATAAAAATAATAATTTACAGAATAATGTGTCACATGCATATGAATCTTCTTTTTTTTCCCCCAAGTATAAAAATACAAAAAAAGTTTAATTATATAAAACATAGATGACACTTTTTCTTTTTTACATGTTAATAAAGGAATCTCTCTGAACAAAAACTAAATGGTCGTAATATACATAAAATATATCTGAAGGTATCTCGGTTATATATTTCAATTTTCATGGTAGCTTCACCATTTCAGAAACAATTAATACATTCTGCAAATGTATTAACTCATGAGACTATTGAAACATCCTTTTGAAATTTAATTTATCTCGTGGTATAACGACACACAGTGTGAAATTCAGGTTGACCCCAAAGCAAACAGCAGTCTGCATGCACAATTATTTAGCTTCCCTTTTTTTTTTTTTTTTTTTTTTTTTTTAATTTTACACCAAACATTGTTTTTCACTCTAAAAATCATACAGTGTGTCTTAGCTGTACGCATTTCTATGGTATAATCTGCCTGCCAAAATGTGTGCTTATAGGTAAGACTTTACATTACAGCTCAGTAATAACAAGGTAATTACCTTAACAAGATGCACTCACAAATAGTAATGCTGAATAATCTGTATGGAGCGACAAAACAAGTCAGCTACTTCTCATGCTAACATATTCAACAATAAAATTAAATACAGCAGATTTGTTACTCCGTGATATTATGTTTGGTACATTTAGTAAATACATTTTTCTTTAGTGTTAAGCAGCTGTCACACCTGGCCGAGCTCGGCTCGTGTTTAGCTCGGGGGGGAATGTTGGTTAAACTCGAACCTCTCTCCTCAGCCTGACTCACACTCGGCTTGGTGTGCCCCGGCGCAACTTGGTGTCCAATTTCCACGACGAGCATAGAAAGATTGGCCACAAGATATCCAGAGTTGAACACGAGTTCTCCAGAGTTGCGCTGGGCTGGTCCAAGCTGAGCGCTGGCTGCACAAAATTTTTTTTAAATGATCACTTACAATAATTAAAGCCTTAAATTACCCCATTTTTAATAGCAAAATGTTACCAGGTTATGTGTTCGCCAGTGTTTGTCAGATTTTTAGTAGTAATGGCACGATACCACTTTTTTCATGACCGACATGATACCGACAGTGGAACCTTCAGTATCTTCTGATACCATTATGATACAGTTTTCCCTGTCTTAAAACAACTAATCTGTTAATAAATACATTGGTCTGGATGTACTTTGCTAACCTAGCCTTCTAACAAAACATCAACTTTGAAACAAAGAAACAAGTATTCTACTTCCCTAAAGGAAAACATACATAACCAACAACATGACTTTTTTGTTTGTTTTTTTGTTGTTTTTTTTAAATTTCCAATATTCGATCCAGTAATTTTGGCCAATATCGGCCCTGCACCCCTAATTTTTAACAGGATGTCTCAAAAATGCATCAGTGGATTTCGGTGAAATTTGTTGATTGTGGGTCAAGGAAGACTTGATTAGATTGTGAGGCAGATGCGGCTCCAAGATCCTTTTTAATCAATATTTTATATTGCTTCCTATTTATTTCCATGCTACTTGCACTTTGGTGAAACAGCGTCCTCACCTGCACTTCAACTGGGTTAAACACAAATATACAGAGGACTTTTGCAGAGATATGTGCTCTCTGAATGCCCTCTAGTAACCTTTGTAATTACATGTTATTACACATTATGGCTTTTATTACCATGTTATTAATGAGCTGAAACATAAATTGATACTTAATTATTTTAAAAAGTCATCTTAGAGGGTAAAACTGCTATAAACTTGAGTTTAAAATACTATATCGTATTAAATATAGTGGATGATGGGTTTGCAACATAAAAAAATCAGAAGTGAAAATCCTGCACTGCTTGCTTGATGCTGCAGGCCGACACCAAATCACAACTTCTTTTAAATACATAACTTTTTAAAAAGCAAGATAGGAGTGATTTTACCATTTTAAATTATATTATATGTGTCTGATAACATCCTTCCAGATGCAATTATTTGCTGATCTGCAGCTGATTGATAAACTTTTTGAAATTATTCACTGTAAATAAGTGTGTCTCATGCCGTCAACAACCCAACTATGATTTAGGAATCCAAAACCAGACAGATCCTCGTACTCACTCCTCACGTAATCAGTCCAGCTGAGACCTGAGAGACCTGCAAAGCAGACAGAGAATGCAGAAAGCAAAGCAAGAGAGAAAGGAAAAGACTGGCTACAGACCAAAACGATGTGAGAAAAGCGGTAAAATTAACGACCGGCCAGAAGGATGAGCAGGTTTACTGCCGTCCTACAAGAAGCAGAAAGCCACTAAAGCTCAGCTCTGTCCGAGTGCAGGCACACAAATCAAGCCAGGGCAGAAGCGCAAAATATGCATTAAAAATAAATAAACAAAAGGAATGAAATTTAAATGAAAACAAGAAGCAGTGAAAGGGAAGGGGGAAAGACAAATAAAAATTTACAAATGTATTTCAAGTTTTTCTTAATGTCAACTATAAAACCCTGTGAATGTATTTATGAGGTTTGCTGTGTGACCTATGAGCCCCCCCCACCCCCTCCCCTCCTGCCGGCACTACTACACTGCGCTTCCATCTCCTGATTGGCTGCTGGGGATGCCAGGTTTTGGTGCATGGGCATGACAGTCCTTGTGCTTGTGGGTAGATCAGAGATGGGGAAGCGTATGTGGCTGTCGCTAAGCTGCATACAGGCAGAAATGATGCTGCCATCAGTACTGCTCAGGCAAGCTCTCCTTATTCAGCTCTTCTGTGACGCAAGGGAGGAGGCATGAAGGGAGGAGGAATCAAAAATAGGAAAGAGAGGTGGACGACGTAATGCGGAGGGGGAGGATGGTAAAAAATGAGAGGGGCACGTCTGATACTGACCTCTTAGAAAATATCCTCTTCTACTTGCGCTGATCTCGCCTTAAAGGACAAGTGCACTTTTTTTCTTTTCTTAACAACCCTAGTCATATTGAGCCATTGTTAACAATCAACCCTCTGAGTGCTGTACTCACTTTTGATGATTGCTTCATTTGTGAGAAATGTTTTTCTGAAAAATTAATTTAGGAAGAAATTAATGAGTGTTAACAGGGCAGCTGTCCCAGGAGTGACAAAAATCCACCATACGCACAAAGTAGCAACTAAATAACGCTTGAAATCTACTCTGTAGTTGTGGTAAAAGAAGACCTATATAGGACCTGAGGCCCATTGGTGCAGGTGCTTAAACCCCTGGATTCCACGATGTGGATGACAGTCAACGACTCCCCCTGGGTGGGACACCAGTCCATCATGGGTTACTTCCCCAGCCAAGGCTGGTACGCATTTACAGCTGGAAGTACTGAGACAATACAGATGAAGTGTCTTGTGCAACACTCATGTCTGCGAATCGATCGCAGGTGTACATATTGGTAGCCCAACTCTTTATCCGACTGAACTACCTGCTCTACAACAATACCTGAAGAAATATAGCCACCGATATCAATATCAATATTGCACCAGACTGAGAAGATAATTCTGGTCAATTTGTTGAATGCTGATTTGGTGCATAAATCTCACTTTGCATGTCTCTCTTTAAAAAATAAAAATCAACTTTATATCATATTAAACACATAGCAGAGCAAACACCACATTATGGAACCACTCTAGGTCCTGGATGGCAACCACCTAGGCAGGTGGCAGGTGAAAGTAGCCATCTCTCACAACCAGGTGATACGTTAGCGTTCCCTGGGCATTTTCCACTTCCTGAGGTCCTCAACGCTGAGGCACCTGTACGCTGGACCGTGACCATAGCAAACAACAGAATAAAATATATAGTAAATAACACAGGTACAACATCAAATGCATTACAAGCCTTGCTGGTAAGATAGCAAAAACAAAAGATGCACCAGTGCACCTAATTACTATGACCCAGCTAACATACAGCCTTAGTGACCAATGAACAGCAAAGGCAGAGGTTGAATCTTCAGTGTAACTTTACAGCCAAGGTAAGACACTTCAATTCTGTTGAGTCTTTTAAATCCAGACTTAAGGCATCACTGTCTTGTCTGTCACTTTACTTGCTCACATTACCCATGGGGAAAGACTCATTCTCATCAATCACTAGGTATGGGTGGTTTTAGCTGAATGATGTATATTTTAAGTTATTTATATACATATTTTAAGCTTTATTGTGCATTATAACGGATGTTTACTGCTAGTTTGTTTTAACGCTGTTGATTTAATTGTAATTTATATGTTTATGGCATCTCTGGTGTGCCACTGTTGATGTAAACCACTTCGAAATGTATAACCTGCACTTGAAAGTGCTATAAAAATAAAGTTATATTGTTGTTGTTGTTATTATATAGTTTTCTCGTTAAATACAATCGCCAAAGGTGAGTAGAGCACTCAGAGGCTTGAATGCTAACAATGTTTTTCTATGCAGAAAATAAGTAAGTCCTATACAGGTCCTGAGGCCCATTGGGCTGGTGGTTATGCCCAGATACCGCAGCGTGGAGCAGATAGGAGTCTACAATTCCCCTTGGATGGGATACAGGTCCATCGCAGGTTACTTCCCCTGCCAAGGCCGGTACCCATTTACAGCTGGGTGGACTGGGTCACTGCAAATGAACTCTGATGCCACAGAGCAGGTAATATAGGCATCGGATTTGGTCTATCAATATGCAGACGCGGGTTTGATTCTCAGAGTGTGCTTCATGTTACCTGTGTCCTTGGACAAGACACTTCATTTTTATATGACTAAGGTTGTTAATAAGTGAACTTGCCCTTTAATGCCACAGCAGTTGCATGAGTCTCAAAGCCTCCTTATGCACCAAGTAAATAAAGAAACTCGAAAAACATCCAAAATTTGGCTGTCCTTTGATTTGCCTTTCCTGCCAGCGCTAATGAACGGTTTTGCAAATTTGCGGACTGGAGATTTTTCTCTCCAATGAGATGTTCAGCGGCCACACACGGCTGCTGATCGTTTGTCCAACCAAATGTTCAGTGAGGCGCGAGGGTTGTGATGACAAACAAGTTTAGTGAGATTAATGATCCAGGCTGTTTACTGCCCTGGGCACGTGGATAAAGACATGTCACAGTGGAAATATACTATGTCTAGGGGGTGCCAAGTGGCCCGGCTGAGTGGTGGGCACGTCCTTGAGAGGGGCAGACAGTGCAGTAAAGCACCAGCAGAGTGCAAAAATGCATGAGGAAAAAAATGACAGAAAACATAAGAAAAGGTAAGTGCTGCCTCTTTGCAAAAATCAAAATTAAATGACCGTTTTTGGCTAAATGCTTTGATATGGAGGGCTATCCGAAAGCAAAAAGCCGATTATGTTGTCTGGATAAAAGGTCGACTAAACAAAAAGCTTTTCACGCCTTCTCATATTGTCTGTAAACGTTAGAAGAGGGACATTTTTGAGCGTGACAACGGCGTGCGTTAAACTATAAAAGGAAAAGTGGTGACAAGCTGCTCGGTCGTGCCTCCAGGGGACACTGCTACATCGGCGGCTCAAAGTGTTTTCAGGAATGAGGGAGACAGGTGCACCACCCAAGTGTGCAAAGAGATTTAGGGAATTTAAAAAAAACAAAAATAAATACAGTCCTGCACAAATCAACAAAAGTAAAAATAGATGAAGCTTTTTTTCACATTATTTTGGCATTATTTTCTGCTGTGGTGTCCTCTAATATCCACATAATGCAAATCCACACATTACACAACGTCTGCTGAGCTTCAAACAGACATTCTGTGAGAATTTACTGCAGCCTTCACCCACAAGAGAAAGGGTGAAATTTACAAGATTTAAAAACAATAAAAATAAAATGACAGCGACTGCTTTCTAATATCCGAGTCTTTGTGTTGCAGTCTGGTAATGACCTCCAAGTGTACGACTGAAAAACTGTTATCACTTATTACATTAAGTATTACACATGGGGGTTAATTTGACCCACAAGCCACAATACTGTATGTACAATGTGATGGAGAAAGTAAATACTCACTCACTTTACCTGGATGTTAAAAATTACAATATAGCTTGTACAGATAATTACGCCCATAGTAATGTTACAGAATGTTTCTGTATGCTATTAACACTGTGATTAATAACATCATCTCAAGCCATGGATTCACTCCTGACTATTTATTTTGTAAAGATGAATTATTTAAAGATGATGAATTTTTAAAAAGCAATCAGTGAAATGGGATGAAACAAGGGCGATAATGACCCTAACCTGCGTGGCCAAGAAGAAAAAGTAGTCCTGCACAGGCCCTGATGCCCATCAGGCTTGTGCCTATCCCCAGATACCATCAACCAGCCCAAACTTAAACTTGTGTAAGGTCTTAGCGAGGTATAAGCTACAGTAGAACGTTTCATCATGATCCATGAAGACCTTGTGGCAGAGACTTGGCCCCCTGGTGGCCACAATTAAAATCAAAACTCTCCCAACATTGAACTTTTAAGAGGTCTTAGTGAGGTGACCCTGTGTACCAAGTTTCGTCTTGACACACAACATCTTTGACAAGATATCCCGCATAAAAGGTTTCAGATTCAGCCCTCTGCTGACGACACTTAGAATCAAAACATGCCCAATGTGGAACTTGTCCGAGGTCTTAGTGAGATGACCTTATGTGCCAAGTTTCTCTTTAACACACAAAGCCTTTGTTAAGATATTGCATACACTTTGATCACACATACAGTGCACACAGA
>OMMV01046271.1:1980-13618 GCA_900302635.1 Chatrabus melanurus | reverse complement strand
TAACATGATATAGCCATGTTTGAATAAAGGCTTTTTATATACTTTTTGGATACAAAGAGTGCCTTGGATTTCCTTCTTTTGAATGACATATGATTTTCCCACACCAAAGAGCACCTTTAAATCTTTTTTTTTCTGCAATTCCTGAGCACTTTGGATTTTTTCATCTCACTACTATATTACTATTTGCTGTGATATAACTATATTTTTTCAAGACACCACATTCTAATACCAAATCTCTTACAAATGATTTCAGTGTTGTATAAAATCCAGCAGAAATGATAGGATCATCAATTAACAACAATAACAATAATCATTTTATTGATAAAGCACTTTTATGAAGTGATGTACAATTAAAACAAAGACATAAAAGCTAAAAAGGAATTGTAAAAATACATCAACCATTAAAACAGATTTAAAAGAAAGAAAACCAAAGCATACACATCGCGCACATACAACAAACAACAACAAATTCATTTCAAATAAAACCAGCAGAAAACAGACATGTTTGAAAGTTGACCTTAAATGATTCGACTCCCTAACATCCAAAGAAAGAGTGTCCCACCATAAGCAAAAACTTTGACAGCCTGCTGGCTTCTTTTTAACACTGGAAACACAAAGTTAGCCTGCATCCTGGGATCACAAAGCGCAGGTTGTATATGAGTAATATTTACTCAGTGCGAGTGTTGCAGTTGCTGTCGGGTATTAAGTTGCATCAGATTTTCAGCGGGACTCAGAGTCTGATTAGGACTTTTTTTAACAAATTGTACTTCCAGTCTTGCTTCTGTAATGCTTGCATGACTTCTTGTTCATTGCTCTTATGCTTTTGTTCAGGAACAGATGCACTCGTGAGACTGAACGTTTCCTCGCACAAAGGCCTATGGCCTGTGTTAAGATTAATAAGTAATTGTTGAGTAATTACAGACTTGTCTATTCCTCCGATAAAGGAGGTGCACTTTAGCTTGTTGCCAATGAGGAATCAAACCACGTGTCTCCTCTTTCACTGTGAATCAATTATCATTTTGTTTTGGCCTCTTGTGCACACACCCACCTCAGCTCAGGTTCAGCCAGGTGTGATGGACGTGATGTTGAAGCGTGTTGTGGAGCTCGTCAAACACTGCATATGTTTACGTGCCCTGCCCTGTACGCCGCTTTGCATAGCAGTCCCTCCAAGCTATCCGCCGTGGCACTCGCTCGTGCAACTTGTGGCAGAGAGACCCATTTCTAATTCATAAAAGCCAAAAGGATGGATTCAAAATTCATGAACAATCTGTCCTGCAACAGCCAGTGATTCGTGTGACTGTGGGGCAGTGGAGACACGGTGCAACAGAAAGGAAAAGCTCTGCCTCCCCTCATTTTACGCACACACACAAATACACTTAATAATGTACACATGCACAAGAGAAAGCGATAAGAAACGGTTATTTTTAAATGCATTCGTTATGCTGGACTTACAGGGAAATTTGCTATCTGAAATCTTCAATCATAAACAGATTTTAAAAACAGGGAACACCGGGTGACATTTTTATTTGCCTGCAAATTTTACCATTTGATTTAAAACATTTGTGGTTTTACTGACTAAACTAAAAACATGCACATTTTTACTTTTTAAAAATCCATAAAATGCTTTAAATAGAACAGAGTGAAGATAACACACAGTAGAAATGAATATTTTCCTAAAGTCAGGCTAAATGATCTGAAATAGAATCCCACTCATATTATTACTGGTTTCTATCAATTTCAGTTCATAAAATTAAATGCACAAAAGTAAAAAGAAAATTAACAGATTTTTTTCCCTGTGATATCTTCATTTTATTTTTCTTATGTTTTTAACTAAAACATAAAATAAATTATTTTTTAAAATGGGAACAAAACTTTGGGGAAAAAAATGGGAAAAAACACAATTTTATTTATTATTCTGGGTGGTTTCATTTTTTTAAAGTTTCAAAAAGAACACTTAAGATTTGTTTGATCAAAATGAAGATGCTAAAAGCAGCATTTAGGGAGGACCATAATGACAGTGAAAATATCGAAAGCATCAGTAAAATTCAAAGTAAAATTCTCAGGAAATTACTCAGGAAATGTCATAAAATGTCTTGAATAATTTTCAGGTTTGTATTCCGTAATTGTGAACTCACCCTGCCATCTGCTGGTCGTACTCCTGCATGACAACTGGTCGAACTAAATTCAGAGCAAATTCACTGATTGGCCGCTGCCATGATCACAACCAATCAACCACGATTGTAGGCGGGACTCCTGATGAAGCGTTTGGGTTCATTCTTGGAGCTTCATGTGTTCACTGGCGACACCTGCTGGTCAAAAGAATTTCCAGAAGCGCTGATACAAATCACTGATTTTTCCCTCCGCCTGGGAGGTTATGATTTCTTGGCGGCCTGTCTGTCCGTTAATTCTTGAGTTAGAGAGTCAGCAGGACATCACAAAAGGACGTCAAAGGATTTTCAATTTAATGCGGTGGAGAGTTAGTCCTTGGACCAAGGAAGGGCTGATTACAATAAGGTGCTGATCTTGTCTTCGATCCTTGAACTTCGAACCTCAGGAATTCAGAATCAGGATCAAATCATGACTTTTGATCCTTATCGCTGAATTTGCTGTAGATCCTGACTGTTGACTGTTTTGATCCTGCAATCAGGATAAGTGTAATCAGGGTCAAAGCTCAAAGATCAGGAACAAAAAAAACAGGACAAGGATCAAAGGCAATAACAGGATCCAAGGAATTAAGAACAAAGGCACATTCAGTGACTTGGAAATGTTCATGTATACATCTCCCGACTTTAGAAAACTGGCTGTAAAGGGAGTATGTCACCTGCGATTGTTCACATGCGGTAAATTTGCCACCTGATTTTTCGCGACTTTTTCACTTTTTTTTTTTTTTTGCGAAAGCTACGCCATGTTAGTGCGATTGTCTTGCTGCAACAACAAGTCTGTATGGCTGCAATATATTTAGTCTTTTTATTTTTGTCACGTGCGTCGCAAACCCGTCGCCTGTAGCCTTTGCAGCCATTATGAGAATGTTGCGCGGCACTTGATTGCTAAAAGAGACAGATTTGATATAAATTTGCTACTATTTCAGGTCAGAGCCTCAATTTTTGCAGTCGCAGGAAATTTTAAACTTTTTAAAAATTCCCATGTACATGTGCAATTTTCGACAACTTACTACCATTCTGCGAGCCCGCGACTGTTATGAGGATTTTTTGCAAATAAAAAGCGCAAATTAATTGGCCGCAAACCAAAAAAAATCGCAGGTGAGATACACCCTTAAAAGCGATGATTTGTATTAAAGGTCTTTAAATGACATTTCACACATTAATATAACAGCCAACAACTATTTTCTATGTAAAGATTTAGTGGTATAACGCCGACCTGTGCGTAAGATGTAGTACCACTCCCTCTGTGTGTGTTGTTATCTGAGTTTTTCTATACTGATTACCTTCCAGGTCTAGCCGCGTGCACATATTAAATGCACGAGTGTGCACATTTAGTGCATGCGAGTCCTGCCATGTGAAAAAGTTGCCCCTCCCCATGTTTATAAAGAGACAGTAGTACTCACTACACACTACATAGCTGTTGATTGTTTTTTTGAGATGGCATACACTAGAGACTTTCCAGAAAATCCTCCAAAAACCACATTCAGAGCCTAAAAATGCCTCTGACCAAGAACACACTCGGACTAGAATCAACACACATTTTCCCTACATGGAGAGCTGAAAGGCTCCAACTGCCATTCCTTCTGCTTGATGTGACTGACGGAGGTTTGGGGAGGAGGGAAGCTTTGTTTTGGTCCTCAACATCTGAGTTAGTGCGACATCTATTGGCAGAAAAAAATTCATGGCACCTTTTACAATAACCCTTACATTTAGTTTGTCCAATTACTTACAGCCTCTGAAAATGCAGGGACTGTGTATAAAAACAGCTGTAATTGTGAGATGTCCCATGAAATGGACAGACCACCTCGTGGTGCTCCACTGGGAGCCCGACCCCATGTCTGTCTGTCTGTTATGACGTCCCGCCAAGTGATTTTTCTGTCCTTGGGTCATATCTCAGGAACTACTTATGATATACACTTGTTGTTTGGCTCATATGAAAGTTCTTTGGAAGGGCTTTCATATGTTAATTTGGTTGCTATGGTAACTCAACTCAACTTAATTGCTGCGATGTATGGAGACAAAATTAGAAAAAAAAATCTCATTGTCCAAATACTTGTATCTGATTGTGTGTATAAATCTTTGTGACGTCATAAAGCTTATAAAGTTCACACAAACAGGTAACTCAACTGACCTCAAGGGATTCTCCAAATATATTTTTACAATGTCTGAAAAAACGTGTTACTCTTTTAATTCATAAGAGCAAAGGAATAAAGTAATAATTTCAATTTTATTTTTAAAAAATGAGAAAGAAAGCTGGGAACCAAGACATATTTGTGTATTAAAAAAAAAAATCATATCAGGAGAATATTCTATTCTAGAGACTTGCTGTTTTGTTGTAGTAACACAAATTTTGTTTCACAATGAAAGAAAAAAAGTGTTGTTGTTTACAATAATAGCATAATGCGTCTAAATATCCGGAGACGTGTTCCCCCAGCTCATACTTTTAATAAAATCACAAAGATTCTCCAAAAGTTTAAATAGTAACACTTTTCAAAAAAAGTAAAGCACACTGTGTGTTTCAAACGTCTCGATAAAGGTACGAGACTTGCTTCAAATTCAAATGTTCAATACGCGTTTCGAATCTTCGGTACGCGACGTCACATCACGTGGCGCAGGCGCGAGGACGTAATCGGGAAGTGCGCTATAAACATGACAAAACTTTTACAGGCGCAAGTCGGCAAAACATTTTAGAAAATGCATATTTGCGTGAAGACACGACTGATAAGCTGTTGAGTTTAATTTTAATGCGTTTGTCGTTATTTAATTGGACACTTTTGACGGTTAAGAGAGCACGACTTGTTTGTTTACATGGGACAGCTGATAAGCTAACGTTAGCATACTAGCATGCTAAATAAAAACAAAAAAATATGTGAGCTGTACCTTCACGAATGAGACATAACGTCAGAGAAGTCGATAACTTCCATAATGTCAGAGCAGTGACAGGTCGTGGTGAGGAGATAAACCCGTACGATGCTAAGCTAACAGGACAGTTTCGAGGCTTCGGTGTGTCTTCGTAAAATAAAAGAATTATGCCGTGTTCCTGTGGAAACTGGAGGAGGTGGATCAGACCGCTTGTAGTTTTGCTTTATATCTTGTTGTTAATAGTCGTCCTGCCCTTATGTATTTGGGAACTACAGAAATCAGAGGTGAGTTTTAAGAATCCGTAGATTTGATTGATTCGAGCTTTGTTTCGAACCTGAAATATTTTGATTTAGTTCAGGAAATCTGGCCCATTTTAGAACTCTACTTGGAATAAATTGCAACAGAATTTTTTTTCACCACAGTGCATATTTATGATATCTCCAGAACATATTAAAAGTCCTGAGGAATCCTTGTTGTGGAAATATGTCTAATTTGCACAAATCTATGGACAATACCCATATCTTCACTCTCAAAAGACATATTTGAATGATTTTAAGTTCTATAATGGGGTTCTGGGACACAAGGTTTCAGTTGGAATGATTACAATTTGATTGGATGAATAATTTATTTCTATAATGAGCATATACAACTGGCAAATATACAGCAACAATGTTGACCTCGTTTGACCTTTACTTTGGAGACCAAGCATTTAACACAGTCAAAACGCTGCCATTTATTAATCCTATTAGCTCAACCAATAAGTTGTATCACTTTTTACCAAAATTGGAGCAACTTTAACTTTTGACCCCTGTACAAACTGAAATTGACCTTTGTCACTATTTTTGCTGTTTTTACCCCATAACTCCGTAACATTCAGTCAGAGATGGTCCAACCTATACCTTTTTGGAATCTTTAGGATCAGACAAATAGCATGTTATATTTTTCAATATGATTGGAGGATTTTTAAATTCCGACCCCTGTGTTATCCTTCATTGACCTATATTACCAGAGTTGCAGCAACTTGGATGTCTTAGGACTTTTAGTATATCGTGCAGGGGACCTTTTAGCAATGTATCATGGCACAAACAATTCTGTTGCAATTTGTTTATTGTCCAGTTCTAGGTTGCCTGGATTAATAGTGCTGTTTTCAAAAAAGAAAGATTTGTGACATTCTGTCTAGCGTCTGTGTTCCACCACATTCATCGTTATTAGGAATTTCAGATAACTGCTAACTGCGGTTGTATTATTGTGGTCACATGATGTATTTACATAGCAGTTACTAAAAATCGACCTCTGAAGTTTTTAGTTGGGATCACACATTTGTTCTTTTCCATGTAATCTTCTAGCAGCACAGAAACTAAATCTTTTGTTTTGCAATTAAATCAAAGAAAACTGTGTTCAATACCGTTCTCATTTATGTTTACTTGATTAATTCTAGAGCCACGCATGCTTAATCTTAGAATATCGTAGATCCCAAGCGCGCATGACAGGTTTGCCTTAATACTTGAAGTCTATTTAAAGATATTGCGTACAAATGCTTCAGCGACTCAGGCACTTGGTAGCCACAAATAGAATCGAAATGAGCCCAATGTCTACTTTTCAGAGGCCTTAATGAGCTGATCTTGCGTACCAAGTTTGACCTTGATAACAAAGTCTTTAGGATTTCACACACACAGGGTTTCAGAGACTCAGATCCCTGGTGGGCACAATTTGATGTTGAAACACGCCCAACATCAAATTAATCAGAGGTTTTAATGAGCTATATTAATAGTCCAACTCCTAGTCCACTAAGCTACCTGCTCTGCTCCCAGTCACGCTATCCGTCTTTGTCCTTGGACAAGACATTTCATCTGCATTGTCCCAGTCCACCCAGCGGTAAACAGGGACCGGCCTTGGCTGAGGACGTAACCTATAATGGACTGGTGTCCCATCCAGGGGGAGTTGTAGACTCATCTACTTCATGCTACAGTATTCTGGGATAAGCACGGGCACCAATGGGCTTCAGGGCCTATATACGACTTACTTCTCTTTCTTCTTCGTGAGGTGACCTTGTGTGCCAAGTTTCACCTTGATACACAAAGTCTTTGTGAAGATATCTCGTACACAAGTTTTCAAAGACTTGACTCCCTGGTGGCTACAATTAGAATCAAAACATACCCAACGTTGAACTTGTGTGTGGTCTTAGTGAAGGGACTTTTTGTACCAAGTTTCACCTTGATGCACAAAGTCTTTGTCAAGATGTCACTTACACATCAACCACAAGGACACACAAAGGTAGTCAAGCAGATCCTAGACCTGCTCTGCCTTTGGCGACACAGGTAAGGAAGAAAAATATTTAAAATTACTTAAGGTGTCTGATAAACAATACAAAACTCATATTCAATTGGCTGTTGCAACAGGTCTAGACCCGGAAGTGTTGCAGCTCATTTGCAGGGAGCATTCCTTAATTGGGATACAGTCACATCTGAGCAGATAATTTGGACCAAAATTCTGGCACTTCCAGTTGCACATACACAGTAGGTCAGATATCACACAGGAGCTGGATGAACTGAAGCAGCCCAAAGGCAAAATAAACTTAAATGTCAAATTAAACAATTGAGTTAAGATTACAACAGGTTTTATTTTTGTCTTGACCTTTGAACGGCCTGACAGCCCTTTACAACTGAACTGACGCTCCTCCTATTGGTCATAGAGAATAATTCTTTTAACTACAGGCAAAAACTGATGAACTGTGTGGTTATAGTTTAGATTCAATTCAAAGCCTTGCCGCTGAGTTGTCAACCACATGCAGTGAGGATTTGCTGAGGCAGGTGACCAAGATGTGACTGAAAATTAACATCAACTGTGCTGATCTGTGCATTTGACATGCCGACAGGTTGGCACTCATACCAAAGCGTGGTTTATTGCCGGGATATTTGTCTTCATGACCATTCCGATATCACTATGGGGAATCCTCCAGCATCTTGTTAACTACACTCAGCCAGAGCTTCAGAAACCCATCATCAGGTACAGATTTGAACACAAACAGAGTAGAAATTAGACTGAAATTTTTTATATTTTTTATGTGAGTTCTTCTTTCTTTTTTTTTTGTCTTTTAGGATATTATGGATGGTGCCCATTTACAGTTTGGACAGTGTGAGTTGACAGATAAGTAAATAATATCTTTATGCCTTGGTGTAACACTTGTATACGCAGAGGACACATGGATTTACAATACTGTCGTTACCAAAATCAAGTTGGATTTTTTTTTTTTTAACAGAATTCCACACAGTTCTCAAAAATATGTGCTTTATTTTCTCACTCATCTTTTCATAGCAACATTTTCATGCTGTTTGACAAACATTTTTTATCCAAACTTTCTCCGTCATCTCTTTCTCTTTCGTTTTACGTTGCAGTGGCTTGCCTTGAAATATCCCAGTATAGCCATTTATGTGGACACATGCAGAGAATGCTATGAGGCTTACGTCATATACAACTTCATGACCTTCTTACTTAATTACTTGGAAAATCAGTACCCCAGCCTCGTAATGATGCTGGAGTCCCAGGACCAGCAGAAACACCTGCCCCCTCTTTGCTGCTGCCCACCTTGGCCAATGGGAGAGTGAGTTTAACATTTCACCTGTACACTAAGTGGCTTGTGTTTTATATGAAAGCCTGTCTTGTTGCAACCCTTTTATAGTAACTGTCACTCTTATAATAATTACTGCAATAGTGGTCGCAAATGAACAGCAAATTCAACCACTTTTGTAATACTACAAAACGGCCGAAACTGCACAGGAAACTCAGCCATTCTCGAAGTCGGACATCCGGGTACTGGTCACGTGACCAACCTCACAACGGCAGGCGCCATATTTGACTTGGGGTAAAGGGTTACTGACCCAAATCCTTTGGATCTAACCCGTCCTGATACTGATATGACATTCTGACATGCAGAAGTCAACATGTGCACAGTATAAACTAGAAATTCCTGTTGGTTAACTGGTAGGCCTAACTAGAACTGCTCGGTGAAAACCTCTCTCTCCCTTTCACCTAGTCGAATATGGCGCCGGTAGTTGCCAGGCTAGTCACGTGGGTGTGACGTCATGCCGACTACGAGAATGACTTTAATTATTATTATAGTAGCATTTGCAAATGCATAGCTAACAACCACTATTGTAAATAATGTTAGTAATGTAACTGTCTCGTTTAATGAATATGTCTTCTACAGATTCTTAGTCTGATACCAACCACTTTCCTAATAATTATTACAATAGTGGGCGAAATTGCTCAGGAAACTGATCCATTATTGTAATTTTATTATATTAGCAGCTGCAAATGCACGTTGTAATAAATGTTAGCACGGTAATGTAACCAATGTCTCTCTCCAGTTTGTCTTTTGCGATTACCCATAATGCAGTGTATTGCTACACAATGGAACATGCATGCGAAATCGTTGGAAGAGTTCCGATTTGGCGCTGTGCTCTTTACTCCAAGTTATTTGTGTTCTTTTGTCGAGTATTCGAGCAAAAATGCACTGAACAAAAGTTGACAATTGCAATTTGCCTTGCTGACAGTCCTCTAAGCTTTGGCGATTTTAGGATAGCCATATTCCTGAAAGATCTGAAATATTAGTGTTGAAAATGTGAATCCACATTCTTTTTCATAACAAATGGATGAGTGTGTTCTTTGGAATTTAAACATGCCTAAAGGTCACCTGAAATGTTGTAGTTTGTAATAAAGTCAATTATTAATTTAATTGATGTTCAGGAGGAAAATGTCCACATCTGTAATCATTAGTGGTTCAAGTTTATCTTAAATTTGACACATTTCTTGGTTCATAGCCCAACATTTTATTTTATTTAGTCATTGCATTTTCAAATTTGAATTGTCACATGCACAGGGTTTTACTTTTGAGATGCAAACTGGGAGTGTTGCAGTATACAGTCGTCAGACCCGTCACAACAGTGATCGCCTTGTAAGCGAGCTCCGCCCTTCATGCGCCCATCAGTTTACTATGATTCACAGTGCACATCCCAGCTTTGTGTTAACCGTTGTTCCTTCTCCTTAGAATCTGCCAGCTGAGTGGAGTGTATGATGAAGGCAACTTCAGTTCAAAGAATGCTTGGACATATTTGGTCATCTTCAACAATATGTCACAGCTGGTAATGTTACTCTTTGTTAAATGGGTCTGAATGAAGCATTACTTTAATATAGTTTACCATCTTATTCTGACCTCCTAAGGCACTTTTTTTGTGTGTCTCTATCATAGTTTGCCATGTATTGCCTGGTGCTGTTCTACAAAGCTCTGAGAGAGGAACTTAGTCCAATCAAACCGGTCGGAAAATTCCTCTGTGTGAAAATGGTGGTGTTTGTGTCTTTCTGGTAATTCTCAGCCGGTTAAAACACATTCCAGGGTGGTTTCTAAAGTAACACAGTCTATGCATTGGCTTCCTGTTTGTCTTATTGGTGAAGCACGTTTGCGCGCACTGATAATCTGACGTCATTGTCTCTGTTCATGTAGTAGTTCCTAATGGTTAATTAACAATTCTCCCAGGCAAGCTGCATTGATTGCTATACTGGTGAAAGTGGGCGTGATCTCAGAGAAACGTACGTGGGAATGGCAGAGTGTGGAGGCTGTAGCGACTGGATTACAGGTAAGATGGTTTTGGCGTCACCTGCCACGGAGTGGAAAAGGGAGATATTGATGTGGGTTCCATTTGTAAATGCATCAGTTAATTCCTGTTTGTTCATTTATCCTTCTGGATCATTGGGGATAAACTACTGAACAGAATTAGAAGAAATTTTCCAGGTTTCTCAATCGTATGATGGTCTCAAACATGTTAGAACTGTGTGCTTGCAGTTTTTAGATGATTATGGCCCTTGACCTGGATTCCTAATAAGAAAGCAATCCTATGGGTGGAGATGTTGGTGACAGAATGTGGCAACACTGATGTGGGAGCTGCCGCTGATGTCTGGAATCGGGGTTGGGATACATTCCAAAAGGAATTAGAATTTATTGGTCAATGTCAGTGCTGCAGTAGGTGGTTTCTAATGTGAAAGGAATTCGAATTAAAGATTTCAGCGTGACTGAAATCAAATGGATTGAGAGTTTCATTAGATTCCTTTTACTTGTTAATGCAAATGTTAGTAGTTTTGGTTCATATAGGAGTGTTTCATTTTATTAAATATTTCACACGTGGTATACCATATCAAATAAATATGGGGAGGAATTCTTAGGAGATGATTTGGGTAATCATTCGTGTCAGGTATCATTATCAGTGTAAATTATCTTTGGAGTAAATGGATAAATCGTGAATATTATTTACCAATTTTACCTGGTTAATTTATTTATTTGAACCACACGTTTGATGATAGTGAGACGGTGTGAAAATGGACATTTTCCTTTAATCTTTCAATGGTTAGCTACAATCTTCTTTCTTGATGTATAATATCAGGTATTACATATGAGTGATGAAGAGAATCACGTAAAATTAAATATCATTCCCATAACTCCCTTTATGTATTGAATTTTGTGAAAAAGGAATTTTAATTAAATCAGGAATTGGTTAAAATGCATCAGAATTGAAGTCACCATACGTGGAATTAGAACTGAGATGGAATTAGAAGTGGGGGGG
>OMMV01046231.1:0-13398 GCA_900302635.1 Chatrabus melanurus | reverse complement strand
TTCATAGTGGCGCGCAGTAAAACGTGACACCGCGTGAAAGCGCGTGAGAGCCGTCGTGTCGCTTCGTAACGACGCGTGCCGGGATGCGCTCCAAGAACCATCAAGAACACACTACGAATGCTGTCACGCTCTATTACGCTTCACCACTAATCACCACGAATCGACACGCTCAGTTGCGCACTCCACGAATCGAGGGTGATTCGTGACATTCGTGGAAGATTTTTTGACAGGCAAAAAATGCTCCACGAATATCACGAATGTCACGGACCGACACGCGCTGTTAAGAACTCTATTCAGATGCGTTAAGTCACGCTACGAATGTCACGAATGTGCCACGAATGACGGGAAAATGCCATTCGTAGCGCATCGTGCCTATGTGTAAACCTAGCATTAAAAATACTCCCTCAACTGCCACTGAGCAAGGCAGTGTCTGGACACGTTGTTGGTCGCCGGGTGGCGGACTTTGGCTGACTACTGCCCCTAGTGGTCGGACTGTGTGTTGACAAGTTTCTGATTGGACCAAAAACTCCTGCAGTTTTATTGATTAAAGCCACAACAGCTCCACCCTAGATCAGACTTAAAGTGACCGCACAGAAAAGAGCAAGAACGCATTATCGTCATTGTTCATAACATACAACGAAATTTGTCCTCTACATTAATTTAAAATCTGCTTTCATTCCTCTACATTTAACAGTTACTGGCGCTTTGAGCTTGATTGACGGTTAAACTGACCAATCGTCTGTGGCTTCGGCGCTTCCTGAGCGCGTGGGTATTTTTTTTTAACCCGGAAGTAGATGGACAATATTTTGTTTACCTCGTCTCTGCTGGATGCAAGTCGAAGAGCGTGAAGGTGAGTGAATACTGAGCAGCCTTTAGAAGCATAAACTGCAGCTCATGTGAAAACAAACTCATAAGTAGCCCAAAGTACAAATAATATAAAAAAGATATGCTTATTGAAATTGGCGGCGCCGTTGGTTGGATTACAGTTAAGCTAACGAGACAAATCGCGTTAACTTCCTTTAAAGTTCTTCAGCTAATAGTTGTGTCCTGATTTTTGTTCTCTTAAAATGATGAGACGACAATGTTTAAAAGCAGACAGTGCGTTTAGAGATGATTGGTTATAATTTTAATTGTATTAATCTTTTAGTTTTTAAAATTTTGAAGCCTATGTTGTTATTGTGAAATGCTCAACCGGAAGTCAATTCGATTTGAAGTTGTTTTGACAAGTCTTGACATACTAAGTTGCTAAAAGCTATTTAACTCATTGCTACAAATGTGCTATCCCACCTCCTACAAAACTAAGATAAAATGTTTCCAATCAGTGCTAACATAAACATGTTCACGTCAAAGAGCATAATGTTAGTTGTATCGAGGTGCCCCCCTCCCCCGCTAACGGTTCTGTTGGTGGACAGAAAAGTTGAAGGTGTGTTTGTTTTTAATCTCTTACAGTGTGTATTTGTCCTGTTAATAATGGATTCCACCCAAAAGATCAGCGACTCACTTCTTGAGTCAGATGATGAAGAAAATGAAGGGGAGATTGAAGATAAAAGGGGGAAACCGTTAGCCAAACTCTTCATCTTAAAAAATGAACATATTCCTGAAACAGGTGAGTGGCTACCTGTTGTGACGTCACCTATGCTTTTGTTAATTCCTGCACACTGTAACTGACCTGTATGAGCAGGCCTTGTTTCTTATAATCTGTGTTCTCTGTTGCACAGAGTTGCCCCTCTTTTTGGGAGATAATGTGTTGGGTCGTGACCCCAGTGCCTGCACCCTGGTTCTGTCATCGCCCTCGGTATCCAAGGAGCACGCCAACATCTGCATCTCTCGCTACCGGAGAAGAGGTTCTCACGGTGAAGTGGATATGGAGGCACTGGTTTGGGACAAAGGCAGCATGAATGGCACCCGCAAGGGTCGTTTAAAGCTGTCCCCTAATGTTCGCTACGCCCTAAATGAAGGTGACAGTTTGGTGGTGGCAGACATTCCTTGTCAGTATGTCAGCTGTACTGTAGATGCAGCATGTTTTCAGTGGCAGTCGAGGACGACGGTCAGTAGACAATCGGGTGCGCAGGCTGGGATGCCCGTTCCATCGAGAAAAGGCGAAAGTGACACAAGCACAGCCGGTAAAACATGGACCAAAGGAGGTACAAATGCACCCGCTCCATTGTCATCACCTGATCTAGAGGACACAAAGAAGACTCCGGCCCAGAGAAGTTGTCTGACATTAGAGCAAACTCCAACTCATCCAGAAGGGACTCTAGTCCCAGAATCTGAGTCTGACTCAGATGGAGAAAGAGAGGGAACAAGAAGTAGAGGCCAGATTGCTGCAGGTATGTTATTTTAATGGTTAAATTTAAAACCAATTTTTTAAAAGGTATTCCTGATGTAAACATACAACTAAAAGAGTATCTTCATTAACTCTTGCAGTGTCTGATGCTGAGTCACATGTATATAGCCCCACCTGTTCTACATTCTTGACTCCGGCAAAGACAATCATCCCTGAGAGGTATTGTAGCTAAAATACTAATAAAATAACGAAACTCTTTATGTCTCTACAAAGTGTGTTCCCTGTCAGTTACAGCAGATATAGAAAGTCATCATAACCTTGGGCTTTTATACATTTAAATTTCTTCATGCCATTTCGGAAAAAAAAAAAAAGAATTCACACTTCTCAATATTAAAATTTCTAAAATTATCTCCTTTAAAGTCACACTGAAAACAAATCAAATTAAATTAAATCAAAATGTCAAAGTCCAAAATAAGAGGTTGCATAAGTGATGGTACCCTGTAGATTTTTTATGCTTTCGGCTTGCACTGGTTGCTCAAGGGGGCCACAGCAGATCCGGTAGAGATCCACATTAGGATTTGGCACAAGTTTTATGCCAGATGCCCTTCCTGATGCAGCTCCAGTTGGAGAAACACGGTCTCCCAGCCAAGTACTATTCAGGACCTACTCTGCTTAACTTCTGAGATCTGATCTTCTGGGATCAAGTATACACAGAGCAGAGTGGCTGCAATGGTACCCTGTAGTATAACCGTACTAAATCATCACTTGTATAATCAGTTATATTTGGATACATGAACATTTCTAGGTCTCTGAATTAGTGCTGCAACTAACAATTATTTTTGTAATTGATTAATATACTAATTATTTTTTAAAATTAATATAAAGATTATTTTTTTATTGATTGTTTTCGGATTAGTCGATTATCCTTTGGTTGTTTTACCAGTAAATTATAACCATATATTCTACCAATAACCTTCAACCTTCCTTTCAAATATTTTGTCATAAAAAGTATTTATTTAACGAGTTTTTTTTAAAGTCCCAACATATAAAGGATATAAAGTGCCAAAAATTAAAAAGCAGTCATCAGGAAAAAAAAAGATATGGAAGAAAATCTTGCACACAGCTTTGCCTCTTCCAGAGACACAAAAAGGCAGAAAATAAAATCCTAACATATGTCATCGGGCTGCAGCAAACAATTATTTTCATTATCAATCTGGTTATTTTCTGGATTAATCCATTAGTTGTTTGGTCCATAAAATGGTGAAAAATATCAATCAGTGTTTCTCACAGCCCAAGATGATGTCCTCAAATGTCTAGTTTTATCCACAAACCAAAGATATTCAGTTTACTGTCAGAGAGGAGTAAAGTAACCAGAAAATATTCACATTTAAGAAGCTATAATCAGAAAATTTGGACATTAAAAAAAAAAGACTCAAAACGATTAATTAATTACCAAAATAGTTGCCGATTAATTTAATACACGATTAATTAGCGCAGCTCTATTCTGAATATGTCTTGGACTTCATTTACATCAATCATTAAGAAATACAAATAGTAGGCTATAAATCTGTCTGGAGTTGGTAGTTCTCAAAAACTGAGTCACCGTGCAAGAAGAAGACCAGTGAGGGAAGCCACTAAGGTCTCCATGACAACTCTGAAGGGTTATAGGTTTCTTTGGCTGTGATTGGAGAAACTGCATAGGGCATCTTTTGTCTTTTGCATTAATAGTCACAGCTTCATAGTGGAGTGAAGCAGATAAGGATTTTCTTAAAAACATGAAATTTCAGCTGCAGTTTGCCACAAGTCACATGGGCAACTCAAGCCTAGATTTGATCATCTTTCTTGTAACAAAGTCCTCTATTCCACTCCATCATGAAGCTGTAACTGGTGATGCAACAGACAAAAGTTGCACTATGCATGGTTTCTTCAATCACAGCCACAGAAGCCTGTAACTTCTTAAGTTGTCATGAGAGTCTTGGTGGCTTCCCTCACTAGTCTCCTTTTTGCATGGTCACTGCCTACTCCAGACAGATGTACCATACAGCTTTATTTATATCATGTTGTAGAGATTGGTTTGAGTTGGTGTGAGTTTAAAGGGGATACTTTTAGAAATTTTAATATAGAGAAGCCCCCCACCCCCAATGACACAAATAAATTAAAATGTGTGAGATTCCAAAGGTATGATGAAATTCTACAACCTCAAATCAGAAAATTGATTGATCCTTAAATTTACTGTGACTCCTATTTCATTGCCGACAGTATGAACCCAAGATATTTTGTGTGGTCAACTACATTTCATTTGTTATTATACATCCATTCCTGTATTAAAGGTCTGTAAGTCATTCCAAAAAAGTTGGGACCGGGGCAATTTATTCTAAATATAAGGATTAAACATCACTTTTACAGCCAGTTTTCTTGAGACAAGTCAGGGGGTGGACACATGACCATTTTCAAGTCACTGAATATCTCTTGGACTTCATTTACACCCTCCACAAGTTTAATACTGCAACAATCTAAATAAAAGTGTGTTATTGTTACATGGTTGTTCTTTTTCAATTTCTTCTAAATTTTGGGCCCAGCATCTATATTCCCTTTATAGCAATTCAATTAAGGCACGCCCTTTATTGAAGAGCAACAATAAATAAAAAAAATAAAAGCGCTGGATGATCAAAATCTATCAGTGTAATCTCGATCCACGCCAGGATTACAATCCAGGATAATGGTAGGTCCTAGGATCGTTGCGTTGGCGGGGTCTGCGCTCTCTGAGTGCCATTCTAGTTTCCATTGTGTCCTAACTTTTTCTGATTTGGGGTTGTATATTCATAATTGCATCACAATGTTCTCCTTTCTTTTACAGTGAGGATGAAAGTTCCATCAACCACTCCTTCACTAAAAATAGGCCTGGTCAACATGTCAGTGTTTGTAAGGATCAGGCTGACGTAGATGCGACGCAACAGCAGCTGATGAAAAAAAATGAGCAGGGGCTTGTTGTTGACGGCAAAGAAGAAGAAAGGAAGGAGGAAAAAAGAGCAGCATCAGGAGGGAGGGAAGCGGAGCAAAGTGGAGGAGATGTGCCAGTGAAACAGAACATTCATGATAGTCTTACAGGTGAAGATGAAATACCTGTGTCTGCTTCTGCAGTCCCCATGGACCTGATGCCTGTATTTAACATGGACAGTGACAGTGATGCAGGAGAGGAGGAAGGAGTGGTTTCTGTGGGGTCTGTGGCCATGAATGCAAACCAAGTGAAAACAGTCCACTTTCACATGGAGAGTGATGCTGATGTAGATGAGGATGGTGATGTCTTAGACAAAGTCCCCAAATCAGTGCCTTCTTGCGATGACTGTACCAAATCTCCTCATGCTCCTCCACTGATTCAGTTGCCGGGCACTGCTTTGGACAGTGACACTGATGTGGATGACAATGCTAATACCGCAGGGTCAGATGATGCCACAAAAGCAAGCCCCGCTTCACTTCAGAGAACAGCTGACTGCGTTCCTTTCCCTCAGCTAAAAGATTTTCATCTCGACAGTGACACAGACTTTGAGGATGAAAAAGAGGAAAGTGGAACAAATAAAACTGGACCAAAAATGGTTGACATTCTGACTACATCAGATTTAAAGCCTGTTGAGTTTGAAACCACCCCTGCTGCTCCTCAGAATCTGGGCAGTGACACAGATGATGAAGTCATCCCTGCCATCAGCAAATCTGCAGCGGCTGCCGCTTCAGAATCGTGCATCACTGCAGCTGCAGGAATTGATTTGGAGATTCTGTCTAACAGTGACACTGATCTGGAAGATGATGCGCCTCCTCTTCAACCCGTTGTTGTCAAAGTTTTGTCAGTCACTCCTGTTGCTGCATTAACATCTCTTCAGTCAGATTCTGATGCAGACACAGATGTAGATGAATCCAACGTGCCATCTGCTGGGGACAGCACTGACCTCAGACTGGACAATGCTGCACATTTGGAGAATAAGCAGTGCGGTGAGGGTCACATACCTCAACCTGGACAAACGACATCTGGTTTGCCAGTTTCTGAAGTCCAGATGTGTTCCACTCCACGACAGTTCTCAGGTAATAAATTACTGAGTGACCGCATGACTTATTGTTTCTATCAATCTTTAATAAACTTAACTACCCATGTTTACTTTCCTGACACTCGAATATCTCTCATGATGATTTGTTGGTGAACAGTGTCAATGACAGACATCCTATGAAGGGGATAAGAAAAAGAAAATTCAGTGAATGGAATCAAGGTTCTGGTAAGGTGTGGGAGCATGCGGCATTGCCACCGCATCCACCACACCATGGAGCCGCCCCAAGTCCTGAATAGCAACCACCCAGGCAGCCAGCCAATCCATCCCCACTTGTTAAAAGTAGCCATCTATCTGCCACAGCCAAGTGAAACTTGGGCATCCCCTTGGCCTTTTGCAGTTGCTGGAGTGCTGAACACTGAGGCACCTGCGTGCTGGATCGCACCCAGTGAAACGCGTCACATGGCTAAAATGTTGTAGCTGTTGTTCCCTCACAATGCAAAGTGATACTCCTCATCGGAGTCTCCCTAAATAACCATACATTTGACATAACGTTACGCTAGCGATACCCAAGGGTTCTCTGAAGAGGTCGAGTACCAAAGACATGGAGTCTTCGCTTTAGGCCACTGGTTATAGAATCAAGATGTGCTGTTATTTTAATTGGTTGTTGTTTCATTATTTCTATGCTATTGGGAATTTTGCAAAATCTCCAAATGAGGCACAACCCTGTTAACTTTAACTAAATTTGCATTTTGTGATATTTTAGGAGAACTAGCAGAGATGGAGACTCAGGCTTTTCTGAGTCCCTCTTTAGAGCCTCTAAAACGTGAGTGAAATTCCATTAACACAATAAAATAGTACATGACAGTTTCCAAGATGGTGCTTTTTTTCCAGAGGGATTTTTTTTTGCTATTATTTTGCCATTCTCCATTTTTATTTTTTTCTTCTCTATCTCTCAGGCACAACAGCCCCCACTGTAAGGCCTGCTTCTTGCTCAGACAGCCAGGATGATGAGGACTGTGTTGCTGAGACTCAGTCCTTTATTGTTGAGAGCCGAGACTGCTTAGCAAGCCCTCCAGATGAGCCTACACAAGCCTTTGGCCTTGACTCTTCTGGGGATGAAAACTATGATCAGTCTAAAAGAGGAGGGTCTTTTCAGCTCGGGTTGTCTGATAGTAGTCACCTCCAGTGTCAGGCTCAAGCTCTAGCCATGGAGAGCACTCAAGCATACGTGGATGGCAGTTTGAGTCTGGAGGAGACCCAAGAATATGCACCCCTCTCCAGTGTAGATAATGACATTGTACACAGGGATTCAAGCCTGGAGGTGATCCAGGCCAGTGGAGGTGGTGAAGAGCCTACCGAATATTCAGCAAAGTTTGAGAAGGATGATTGGGAAGAGTTGGCACTACAGGCAACACAGGCATATATTCCAGAGCTGTACAGTGTTCCCAATGATGAAAGCAAAGAAGATGAGGTTAAAAATATAGCTACTGCTGAGACTCCGGTGATAGAATTTCCCACCACGTCAACTCTCACAATGGCAGAAACCCAACCCATGTTTGCTTTGGAGGAAGAGAAGAATGGGAGAAAAGACAAACCTCTTTCATCTGTGCAACATGTGCCCTCCAAAAAACAAAACGAAACAAAAGATGGGCAGGAACATGGAGATGCAGCTAAAAATCTGGATAGACCCATCAGTGAAGGTGTTTTTATAGCTGAAACGCAGCCCATGGCTGCTACTGATGATGAGGAAAGTGATGATAATGATGACGACTCATTCCCAGGTCCACAAAAAAGAAAAGCAAAGCCATTACGACTTGAAGAAGAGGCAACACAATCATTCACAAATTCTCAAGTTTCTGCTGTTGATACCCAGCCCACAAACCACAGTCATGTTAAGATTCAGCCCACAGAGGATGACAAAGAGTCAGTTCCAGGCGTGCAAATGCCCTCTGCTGTTAATACTCAGCTCACACATGATGGTAATGTTAATATACAATCCACAGCTGATGACGAGGACTCATTTCCAGTACAGGGAAGAAGAGCGAAGCCACTGCCACTTGAAGAAGAGGATACACAAGTTTCGGCTGCCGATACCCAGCCCATGCACATTGATAATGATGATGAAACTCACCACATGAGTGCATGCGAAAAGGAAGAAAGGGATAATGAGAACTCAATTCCACGGTTACAAAAAAGAAAAGAAAAGCCACTGCCACTTGAAGAAGCAACACAAGCTTACACAAATTCAGAGTTCTCTGCTGTTGATACCCAGCTCACACATGATGGTAATGTTAATACACAATCCACAGCTGATGACGAGGACTCATTTCCAGTACAGAGAAGAAGAGCGAAGCCACTGCCACTTGAAGAAGAATCAACACAAGCTTACACAAATTCAGAGCTCTCTGCTGTTGATACCCAGCTCACACATGATGGTAATGTTAATACACAATCCACAGCTGATGACGAGGACTCATTTCCAGTACAGAGAAGAAGAGCGACGCCACTGCCACTTGAAGAAGAGGATACACAAGTTTCGGCTGCTGATACCCAGCCCATGCACATTGATGATGAAACTCAGGCTGTGCATGCACTCGAAAAGAAGGAAAATGATAAGGCAATTCCAGGTTCATGTAAAAGAAAAGAAAAGCCACAAGAAATTGAAGAAGAGGAAATGGAGCCACTCAAACGTGCTGACCTCCCTGTTGCTGATACCCAGCCCATGCATATCAGTGATGATGATGATGATGAAGAGCAGGCTGTGATTGCATGCAAAAAGGATGAAAGTAATGACGACAAGTCAATTTCAGGTTCACGAAACAGAAAAGCAAAATCAATAGAAGTTGAAGAAGAAGCATCACGGCCACTCAAAAGTTCTGAACTCTCTGTTGCTGATACGCAGCCCATGCAAGACAGTGATGAAGAAACTCTGCATGTAGCAACGTGTGAAGATGGGGAGACTGATAATGAGGACTCAAAATCGGGCCAGCTTGAGAGAAGAGCAGAGCCAGAGCTTCCTAAAGAAGTGACACAGGTTTGTGCTGCTGAAACCCAACCCATTCATGATGATGATGATTATGAAACTCAGCCAATTGAAACAAACATTGGTATACAAAAAATAAGAACACAACCTCAGAGTGGACCTGAGAATCAGTCTGAGGCAGGAACCAGTGGCGTTGATATTAAAAGTAAAAAAGGGGCAAGAGAAGAGGATGAGAAGGATGAAGACTCTGAACTGCCCAAGAAACGGAGAAGAGGGAAGGGTAAAGCTTTGAGCAGAGGTAAATTCAAACCTGATGCAGTAAAGGAGAATGAAGAGCAGGTTAAGCATGCTAGGGCAACATCTCCAAGGCAACAGAAAGACGAGGAGAAGGAAAGATTGGAGATGGAAGAAGAAAAGTTTGCAGAGAATGATAGTTTGCTAAAGGAGAGAGATGGAACACTTGGAAGAACTGGAAAAGAAGTAGAGGCCAGGCGTAGCATGGAGCTCAGACAACAAACGAAAGGAAGACGGGCTGTGGACAAACAGGAGCAGGATGAATTTGAGAGGCAGAAACAAGACAAAAGGGGAAGCTACAAAAAAGAAGATCAACAAAAATTAAAGTCAAAGTTAGAGAAGGTCAGACTTGAACAGGAGAGAGCAGAAAAAGAAGAAAAGATGGAAAGAAAGGAAGAAGACATCAAGATAAAAGCTGGTAGAATACAGAATGAAAAAGACAAATTAAAATCTGCGACGATGGAAAAGCAGAGCGTAGAAGTGAAGGAACAAGAGAAATTTGACCAGGAGCGATGGAAACAAAAACGGCACACAAGAATGGAGAGAGAGTTGAAGGAACGAGCGGAAAGTGAAAGATTGGAGAAAGAAGTGAAAGAAAAACTAACAAAGGGACAACAAGAAAACAAGGAAGAAGAAAACAAGCCCCGGGTGTCTACAAGGGGTCGAAGAGGAGGAAGAACATCAATCGCTGCTCCATGTACAGTAGAGCCAAAACAAGACTCAAACAATGATGATTTCCCAGCAAGGAGAACCAGATCTCGCTCAAGTTCTTCTAACTCGGTCAACTCGGAGAGGTCTGCTTCGAGTGCAAACACCCCGATGAGCAGAGGAAGAGGCCGAGGCAGAGGGGCAAATAGAACCAGTCAGCAAACCAGTGTAACCATTGCCAGAAACGACAACAGGCGGAGGACTGTGGCTGAAGAACCATCTGCTCGAAGACGGACAGCGGAACAGGACAGTAATTCAACTTCTCCTTCAGGACGCCTCTTAAGGTCTAACTCCACTAACTCCCTCAACTCTGAGGTTTCAAGCAGCACCAATTCTCAGAACAGAGGAAAAGGATACAGGCTGGGAGGAAGTGGGAGGAAAACGGAGTCTCAGCCAGACGCGGTCACTCCTGTCAACAGCGATCAAATCTCAGCTCCCAAAACTACACTCAGAGGCAGGAAGAGCAAAAAGTCTGAGGGATCCTCTTTAACATCCTTCCTCCATGAAGATAATAAAGAGGCCAACTCAAAGAGGTGTAGTACCACAAGGGGGCAGAAAAGAGCTAATACAAATGGATCTGAATCCACAGCTGCAGATGGGGAAGACCAGTCAAATCAAGAGGCAGCATCTGCCAGTGAGGCCTTACTTCTGCTTAAAACGAATACCAGAGGCAGAAAAGCTATAAAGCGCAATAGTCTGGCTGCACCGCCATTAGTTACTGCAGCCAGTGAGGAAGATGAGGCAAAAGAGTCAAGAAGAGGAAGAAAAAGTGATTTGGTGGAAGAGGCAGAGACTTTAGTCAGTACTACAAAAAATTCAAGAGGAAATGTAAACCCTCAAAAGGGGAAAAGGGTATTAGATGAAAAAGAGGAGAGCCCTGTTTCTGTCCAAGCTAAGAGAAGAGGTCGACCAGCTGGGAAGAGTGCAAATGAATCTTTACCCAAAGTAGAGGTTAAAGAAGAAAGTGATAACATGGAGGAGGAGATAGTTGTGAGGAGAGCCAGAGGTAGGCTGTCGGTGCTGCACAACAAGAGGAAACAGGAACCAGAAGACAGCAGTTCCATGGAGCAGGATACAAATGTTGAGGCATCAGAGGTGACTACTTTTTCTTTACATTCACTGCAGATTTCATACAGAACAGGAAGTGGTAGCTTTGCTTGCTAAAGTAGTTACTGTACAGGAGCTTTTCCCTCCGCAAAAGGCCTTTGTGCCGTTTGTCCTGTGACTCAGCCTTTCCAGCTTTCATAATGTACTGCAAATAACATCTGTGACTGTCAGGCTCTTCTCGCCCCTCTCAACAACGAGAGTGGTCTGACCTGCTCCGCTAATGAATTAAGTGGTTTAGTGGTCGCACACGCACTTACCACTTACATGTCCCCCTCCTCCCACTCTCTCTTATTAGCAGTCCCAGACTCCGAGCTGCAGTGTATCCCGGAAGCGACGTGAGCCGAAGGACTCCTCTCCTTTGGCAAAAATCCCACGTTGCTCCTCCGCCTCCCCTGCAGCTGGCAGTCGATTGCGAGCTGCCAGCCCGGCCTGCAGGTTCTGTGTATGTATATGTATCAGGCATTTTCATGAGATTATTTTAGACCTTAATGAGTAATATTTTTAAGGACGCATCAGTCGAACTCTGCCAAATTTAAGTATTAATTGTGGTATGTTTGTCTTGATGTGAACGGTTGCATTTTATGTGGCACAATGCCTGAAAGTGTGGCCTTGGTTTTCCAAACAGAAAGTGCTGTTATATAGTCTTGTTATTCATTAAGAATGAGAATTTAATTTGAAGCTTTTATGAGAAACTGTCCCAAATTTATGCTCTCCTAAAGTAACACCCTATCCAGCCAAAATCTCTAACCTCCTGAGGTGTCGTGTTACCTAAAACTGTTCATGAATCTTTGTGTTGATTATGGCTACACACACAACAAACACGACAAAGTTGTTTTGACTGGAGACTATTTTAATTTCTTTTTGTCTCCGTTTCTTGCAGGTGCTGTTCACAGGTGTGGTGGATGAAGCAGGGGAGAGGGCGGTGGTTCGTTTAGGAGGCACCATAGCTAAAGGTGTTGCAGATATGAACTACCTGGTGACTGATAAGGTGCGCAGGACCGTAAAGTTCCTGTGCGCTGTGGCCAAAGGAGTCCCTATTGTCACCACTCATTGGCTTGAAAAGGTTAGTTGCTCTAATAGTCAAGCCCTTGACCAGTTGTAACAACCCAGCATAGAACTACATGCATAAAGGCAAATAGCTGACTGAACCCCCTTTCATCTGCTTGTTCCCCTCCCCGTGTTCAGAGTGGTAAAGCTGGGAGCTTCCTGTCCCCTACTGCTTTTATTGTAAAGGATCTGGAGCAGGAAAAGAAGTTTAATTTCTGCCTGAAGGAATCTCTGAAGATTGCCAGCAGTCAGCCTCTCTTACAGGTACTTTAACTCATCATGTTTCTTTTCATATATCTGTGTGGCACAGGGGCAGTGGGTGATACTGACAATTTGAAATAAAGAGTCACAGTGGGAATCCAGAAAAGCATGTTGTTGCCATTATCCTTATCTTTGAAAAATAGGTCTGAAAACACATTTGCTACCTACATTCCATCCTTATTGCTCAGCATACTCTCATTCTTATAAATGACAATGTGCAAAAACACAGTGGTAATTGTTAATTGTATACCGTAAATCCTCTAATATAGGCCCGGGCCTTTATTTACTGAAGCGCATCGAGGTCCAGGCCTTTATTGGAAGGAGGCCAAAATTAGAGACAGGCCTCTATTTCTATCTGAGCAAAACGGACTACGAGTAGAATGAATAAAATCAAGATTTTGTGTATTTTTCAACCTATAAAATACTAGGTTCATTTATTGAAAAAGTACAGTTACCATAACATTATGGTATGCATAAAGAACATTAACAACAAACACCAGCACGCTTGGCACGCCATATAAATAACGGTCCGTCTCATCCTGGCCCATAACGCCAAGACGCACAGGTTTGGAGCGTTCCGTGCCAGAAATATGGCATGTTTGATTAAACAGCCGGCTCTTGAGATGCTGTTATTTACTTCTGGACGTTTGGTTTTACCAAATGAATTTGTTTTG
>OMMV01046224.1:3137-14784 GCA_900302635.1 Chatrabus melanurus | reverse complement strand
TGCACGAGTTTATGTGATTCTTAATGATGCTCAGAGTCCCCACGACACTTGCAATATGATGTCCATGCCATCCCTGCCTTGATGCACTTACATTGACCAAGGTGTCTTCTGTCCACATTACATCCACACTTCAAAAGGGATGGAGGTTCATAAGTATCACATAACACATATATCTATTTCTAAATTTTAAAATATGAGCATATTATAAACATATATGTGTTCATATTACTGGTTTTCACCTCCGATGGTGGCCATTTTGAAAATGGCAGCCATATTGGGAAAAAATGGATGAAAATCAATAGGCCCCTAAACTAGATTTATTCAGTGGGTAAAACTCTGTATGTGTGCCAAGTTTGGTACTTTTCACCCAAAGTGAACGATTCTTGCACCATTCAGCAGCACTATACTGTCCTACAGCTGCCACTCTGGGAAGGTTGTCATACGTTTTTGTGTAGTCCATGGTTACACTGATTCTGGACTTTAAGTGTGGTTTTGTGACCTTAGATGATACTGATTCAGTCTACATTGGACTAGTGGAGCTTTCTGTGCTTTCAGTGTAATGGTTGCTGATATAATTGCAAAGTGTTACTGACTTACAGTGAAGCTGACTGTACTGGTGATCACACTCAGTGAGTGAATATTTGAAGATTAGGGTAAAAACTTGGGGGTCCATCAGGATTTAAAGCTTTTTTTTTAGAGCTCTATTTAAACAGTGTTGGCTCTCATTGTTGTGTCATTGCTGTTTTTTTGTACTTCTGTTGAATTGACTCTGACCCTGTTTGTTGTTGGTGAATGTTTCAGGTGGATACCCTTCGCCATGTTATCAGTCAGACAGGCGGATACAGTGAAGGACTCACAGCCAACCAGATGTACAGTCCACAGGGCATCAGCGTAAGGCTTTTTTCTTTGTTCCCCTACCAATTATTTTAAAGCCACAGGGCTCAGGATGCCACCGAGTAGAAGTTGTCCGCACTCCACGGTTGCCTCGTTGATTACTTCTGTGGCGTTCCTGCCACGGGCAGCGTAGCGCCCAGTGTACACAGGATGCGAGCTGGCCACACACATACAGAGCCGCCATCTCAACCTGTCATGTTGGATCAGGTCTGGCACCGCACCTACAGCCACGCATGGCCAGCCGTGAGGAAAGCACACAAACAGGTGACACCTCGTGCGCTGGACTTCAGATTACTTTGACCACCTGACCTGTGATTACCTTGGGCCAGACACTCCCCAGTAACCCCCTCTGCACACTACCCCACTAAAAATAAGTCTTCACACCCCTAGAAACAAGTCTTACTGTGGTGTGTGTGTGTGTGTGTGTGTGTGTGCGTGTGTTGTGTCTTATTTGGGAGCAGAAATTGGGGTTGTTGTGGGGGGTTGGGGTTGCTAGCTGCCGGCTGCAAACAGTAAGGAAATTCACAGCGACAAGCCGTGTCGTAAAGGGGAAAATCGATACGACAGACACAAGGAGAGCACCGCGTGGACTTGGGACACCAATCCAAGCACATTGCTCAGATCACGCTCCTGCCACACTAATGGTCCTGACAGCGAGCCGCACTAAGAGGAAGAAGACGCGTCAGCGCCGCAGCCGGGCTCCTCTGCTGTTGACGTCGTGCCTCAGCGGCTGTATGATAATCAGATGAAATGTCTCCCATCTAAAAACATGTATGTGTATTCAAATGGCCTTCCTGGCGGCGCCGGGCCAGCTGTGATAACGTATTCAGGCTCTGTTCTGTCTCGCCGCTTTGACCTCACAGATCTGGTTCTCCTTGGACGCCCCCACATCTTACACTTCCACAAAATGCCGTACTTTTTGTAATGCATCATGTACAAGCAGAATATCTGACTGTCACGCTGTTTGGCGGGGATTTAGGGAGCCAGCGCTCAGAAGTTCAAACTTTTGGATCTTTACTGGCATTACAGATTTGTTTCCTAAAATAATTTATAAGCAGTAATTTTTGACGAAGGTTTTCATTTTATATATTTTCTGACACAGTCAGGAGTTTATGAACTATTTCTGGTCTGTGAAACAGTTCATAGCTTCCAAAATCTATCCTTCAGGATCATGAAGCAGTTTGAAATAAATAGAAAGGATGTATTTGAATGTATTCCTTGCTTCAGATCCATCTGTGTGCTGCTGTGCAGTCACAACACTAAAGCAGAGAATTATTATATGGTTCTTTTTCAAGTTTTACACACATACGGTGACTGGGAAAGAAAAGGCACACGTTAAAGAAATGTGCTGTCTGATTTTTTTTTTTTTTTGATTTTTTTTTATGAGGGTGCAGACACATAATGGATGCTGAGGATGATTATTGTGGTAATTGTGATTTTGGGAGCAGGCAGATCATTACCAAAGCCGGACACGGTGTAATCTCAGTCCTGTGACTCCAAACACTCGTTCACGATCAGACTTTGAGATGAGAAGCTCTCGAACAGCATTTGCAGTTTTTCTAATGGCTTTTAATTAACTTTTGATATCCCCAGTGGCCTTTAACAGGCCTGAATTTCATACCGTAAAACGGGGTGACAAGAGACAAAAATCGAAAACTATTTTTTGCCCTTAAACCAATTAGATGTTTGCTAACTAAAGTATAGTAATTTTTTCAAGAAAAGTAATGCAATGTTTCACAATTTTCTTTGTAAATTCACTGGTTTAAAGGCAAAAGAAAGCCATTTTCACTTTTGTCCCTGGTCACCCCGGTTTATGGTACTAAAAAAAAAAAACTTCACATGTCTCATTGTATGTTACTTACTGCCCGCTGTCATTACATTGATTCAATTTATTTTATACAGTGCTGTGAAAAAGATTGTGCCCCTTGATCTTTTACATATTTAAATTTTTTATGATATACAATTTCAAAAAAGTATTTGATCTTTTTTATCAAAATTTCTAAAATTATGCCCTTTAAACTCACACTGAAAACAAATCTCTACATAATAATATAAATTAAATAAAAATACCAAAGACAATGGCATGCATAAGTATGTGCTCCCGTTAGTATAATGCAACTAAATCATCACTTTTACAGCTAGTTTACTTTAGATAAAACAGGGAATACATGTACAGTTCCAAGTCACTGAATTTGTCTTGGACTTCGTTTCCATCAGTCTTAAGAAATACAAACAGTAGGGTACTGTATGGTAAATCTGTCTGGAGGAGGCAGTTCTCAAAAACTGATTGTGCAAGAAGGAGACGAGTGCAGGGAGCCATCAAGGCACCCATGGCAGCTGTGAAGGAGTTATAGGCTTCTGTGGCTGTGATTGGAGAAACTCTGCTTCATGAAACTGTTGTGTGTTGCATTACCAGTTATGCAGCTTAAATGGTGAAATGGCACAGAGGAGGATGTTTCTGAAAAGAAGGCGTGGTACAGTTTGCCAGCAGGCACATGGGAGACTCGAGTCCAGATTTGATCTATTTTCTTGTATAAAAATCCTTAATTGAATAATTATATTTGAATAATCTTAGTTTGTCCAATTACGTAAGGTGTCTGAAAATGGAAGGACTGTGTATATAAATGTCTGAAATTCCTTAATAGTTAATGTGATTTTTTTTTTTAAAAACCTATTGAATTAAAGCTGAAAGTCTCCACGACAACCACATGTTGATTGTTTCATTTCAACACCACTGTGGTGGTGTACAGAGACAAAATTACAAAGAGTGTCCAAATACTTTTGGACCTGACTGTACTTATACACTCCATTGTTTTGGCTTTGTTATTTTTGTTTAATTTATGTCATGCCGTTAAGATTTGTTTTACTGTGAGTTTAACCCTTTATAGGGCACTCATTTAAAGACTTAGAAATTCAAAATTTCAACCCCAGAGAGTTATTGGAGGATATTACGAGGCTTTTTTAATTTTATTTGTGACTTTTGTCAAAATTTTTCATTTTTTGTTGCAAATCAAGGTCAATGAAGTTGCCATATATGGTTCCTTGCCAGTCTAGGGTAAAGTCTATTTTTTTTAAATAATAAGAAAAACACATGTTATTTAGAAACATTTGTCTTAAGGTACTAATACAAGAAAAACATACATTAAACTTAAGAAACATTCCGTTTGGAACTTTTTTTTCTAGGTGTCTAATTATAGTTTGTCACCCGATAAAGGGTTAAAGGGCATAATTTTATCAACTTTAATATAAAGAAGCCTGAATTCTTTCTTTTTCTTTCTTTCTTTCTTTCTTTATTTTGATTGTCGTGTGTAAAAGCTCAAGGGGGCAAAAACATTTTCACAGCACTGTAGGACTTATCATCATCATTATATATATTCTTTTTCGTGACACTGACTTCCAGACTTGAAATTCTTGCACAGCAGCACTTTGTATTTTCTTCGTTATTTGAATTTGAGTGCACTTTATGATCAGGTCGATTGTAATTTATTTGTGCTTGGTTGGTTTTATTTCACGTCTGCCCCGTTTTGAAATGTTAGCTGTAATTTGCGGTAGGTTCGCGTTTCCTCCCGTCCATGTCTGGCTTTAGGCTGTTTGGGACGGCGTCTTGGATATCTGACGACAGCGTGCCCTCAGGATGTCTCTTTGTACCAACGCAGAATCTCTGTTTGACCCAGTTGCACTGAGTAGTGACTCTTTTTTTTCCCGTCTTTAAGGCAAATGGCGGCTGGCAGGATGCTCCGACTCCGTCATCAGTGACTTCACCCACAGAAGGACCCGGGAGCGTCCACTCCGACACCTCCAACTGATCCGCCCTCATCCAGCACTGTACTCCTGTATCTCCCCACCTTTACCCCTGACCCCATCAGGACCAGATGTGGCATTGCAAAGTACTGTATGTAATCCCACGGCAGGACCAGTCTGGGATCCGGATGATGTTACCACGGACAAAGTCTGACTTTGCTTTCTGGACACGCCTGGCACTGGTAGCAGCCTGCGTATGAGACCTGTCTACACGCCGACACTTCATTTTATCATCGCTTCCACTCGAATTCATGCTGCCTTTGAATTTCTCTTCCCTCATGTATCACAGCTAGCAGCAAATTGCCCCACATCTTGTGAAGTAACATGCTTTCACACTACCTCTCTTCAAAATAACAAACAGAAGATTTCAAATGCTCCATTTTTAGAAATTTTTGTAATGGAATTTTGCACCTTCCATGCCGTATTTGTTACACCTTTGTCGAAGCTTTTATTACTGTGCTCACAGATTTGACTTGATTTTATTGTTATTATTATTACTTTGATGTATAGTGCCAAAGTTCAACCCGGGAGGTAAATTTTTATAATCCTCTGTATTTTTTATGCCATGTCACTCTGTGAAGTATTATTATGTTACTATCTCAGTAATCAGCCTTGGTTTATGTTTGTATTCAGAACATCCACAGCAGTTCATAGTGTATCACCAGAGCAGTATGTTTTCTGCTCGTATGCAGTATAATAATCCAAATTATTTACTATCCTTAAGTGGGAATTTAACACGGCTGATTTTTGAAGTTCTGTCATCGAGGATCAATTCTGAGCATTTCCCTGTTCTTGAGGTGAAGTTGATTGGATCAAAGAAAATTGGTTTAAGGCTGAAATAATGAAAACATTTCCAACAGTTATGGTGCATCAGTATGTATGAAAGCATAACAACATCGAATTATTAAATACAAACTGCAACATTTGCATTTGTCAGGAAGAACGCATACAGAGGACAATTTAGGATTTAAAAGTAGTCGCTACTGATGTGAAACGGCGCACATTCATCGGTCTGTATCGTGCGATCACTCAAACCAAATACTGCTGGGAACCAAATCCACGTGTGGGGGAAACACTTAGTCCAGGCCCTTCAGGAGTTCTTAGGGGGCTATTGTGCAGATTTGTCTACAAGTGTGAAATCTGGCACAGATGTAGGCCAGGTCATACTAAATTCATTTTTGGAGGGCACCGGAGTTGACGATCATTGGAGCTGCCATATTGGACAAATCCAATATGGCCGCTAGTTGCCATTTGATTTTTTTCATAACTTCACAACCAAAAGTCATAGGATTATGATTGAGGGTTCTTTTTTATAGGTTTTTGACCTCAGAGAATCCAAATCTGCACTCTGTTTTGACATAAATTAATGTAAATAGGCTTATTTATTGGTTGAAAGCACATTTTGTCCAAATTAAATTGATTTCAGGGAGCCATTGGGGGGTATGGCACAGATGTGTCTCCAACCATGACTGGAGCCCTGCAACTGGCGGCGATCTTGGATTTCTCTAATATGGCCGCTCAAATGATTGCCAACTACGCCCCCTCCAAACATGAATTTAGTATGTTCTACTCCATATCTGTGCCAAATTACATGCTTGTAACGATATCTGTGCAATACCCCCCTAATGGCTCCCTAAAATTAATTTAATTTGGATAAAATATGCTTTCAACCACTAAATCAGCATATTTACATGCATTTATGTCAAAACAGAGTGCAGATTTGGAATCTCTGAGGTCAAAAACCTATTTAAAAAGAACCCTCAATTATGATCCTATGACTTTTGGTTGATAAATTATGAGAAAATCAAATGGCGACTGGCAGCCATCTTGGATTTGTCCAATTAGTCCTTTGGCCAGGCAGGTTTTCGATACCACCTAAGGTGAAAGAACAACACTTATAATCCAGCCTCAGTATACCATGGCCTATACAAAAATGTATGATACCCATCCCAGGGTGGTAGCTATAGCCAGGTAGGGGCCAATGAAGGATTACACAGGGGTCAACATTTAAAACTGCTCCAATCATATTGAAAAATACAGTATCTCACATCATTTGTCTGATCATAAAGATTCCAAAAAGGTATAGTTTGGACTCTCTATGACTGAATATTATGGAGTTAAGGGACAAGTTCATTTTGTACAGGGGTCAAAGTTAAAAGTTGCTCCAATTTTGGGAAAATGTGATGCAAATTACAGGTTCAGCTAATATGGTTTTAAAAAGGAATAGTTTGCACCATCTGTTATGATTAGTTATTAAGTTACGGGGTAACATATGTCATACATCATAGTATCCAATGGACGTTGACCTTGTTTGACCTTTACTTTGGAGACCAAGCATTCAACACAGTCAAAACTATTCCATTTATTAATCCTATTAGCTCAACCTATAATTTGCATCACATTCAGTCATATATAGTCCAAACTATACCTTTTTGGAATCTTTATGATCAGACAAATAATGTGATATATTTTTCAATATGATTGGAGCATTTATAAATGTTGATCCCTGAGTAATTCTTCATTGACACCTACCTGGCTATAACTTCCACCCTGGGATGAATATCAAACATTTTTGTGTCGGCCATGGTATACTGAGGCTGGATTGTAAGTGTTGTTTGACCACCTTAGGTGGTACCGATAAGGTCAAAGTTGGCTTTTGGCTCACGGGTTAAATATGGCAGCTCCAATGATCGTTGACTCCGGCGCCCTCCAAAAATAAACTTAGTATGACCTGACCTACATCTGTGCCAAATTTCACACTTGTAGACAAATCTGCGCAATAATATCCCTAAGGGCCCGGACTAACAGTTCTAGCTCTGATTCTGAGGTACAGTGTTGTTGGGATTGAACACTCATTGCTCTTATTTAACATTCAGATCGTTGAGGAAAAACACTTCATATTTTCAATCAGTTGACTTTTTGTCTGTGTATGAAAATATGCAGTGTTTTCAGTGATACACTGAAAACACTGCATTCATAAGTACAATCCAAACCCAAATGTGAACTTCTATCCATGCCCTTTGTTGTGTGTACAGTATGTTGTGTGGTCTAACACCTATACATGATTACAATACTGTAGTCCTCATCAGATATCAGCACTTAGATACTTTGATACCAAAAACACGGCAGAATTTTTATACTCTCCATTGGGATCAGCTTTAGCAAAATTTTGTTTTGTAAGATTTTATTATCAATGGTGTTACTGAGCGTGTTAAACAGCTCTAGTACTCTGTATTCAAAGCCAAAATAATAGCGTTGGAATACAGAAGTGTTTATATAAATTGACTGAAATGAAATATCCTGAAGGCACACAAATCCAGGTGATGTTTGGATCTATTTTTATGTGACTGTCATCTTTTTTCCTTCAGTATTGTTTTGCTTTATTACAGCACTGTTTCTTTTATGCTACCATTACATGTGAATTCGCCCGTTGATGCTCTATATTGAGTCTGTACATATACAGATGCACCTTTACTTTTGCATCTTTGCATTTTGACCGTTTTAGTGCAGCCTGATGTGACGCTGGCCGACGGCCTGTTTCATAAATAGATTTTTCCTAACGACCGGTTTGTGTTAAAATTGTGGGATTGTTTATAGGTCCAGTGAACCCTCACAGAACAAAAACCCAACAAAGACAACTAAACCAGACAGAAGGGCCGCTGAAGCACCAAGTTCACCGCTGCCTAAAACCACTGGTATTCTCACGGCACATTTCTTTGTCATCAACATGTACAGTCAGGTATATATGGATAGTGACACAGTTTTTGAGATGCAGCTTCTGCACACCAACATAATAGAGTTTGAAATGAAACAATCAAGATGTGCTTGTAGTGTAGACTTTTACCTTTAATTCAAAGGGTTTAACAAAAATTTCACATTAACCATTTAGGAATTACAGCCATTTTTGTACACAGTCCCTCTATTTTCAGAAGTCAGGTCTGAGAGCATGAGCTGGCGCCGAGTTTTGCCGCATCCACCACACTACAGATCCGTCTTGGGTCCTGAATCCCAAGTACCCAGGATTACAACTGCTCCATCTATCTGCCGCTGCCAGGTGAAGCGTCTCCTTGGTCTTCTCGAGCCACTGGTGTCCTCAACACTGAGACATTTACATGCTGGATCATGCTCAGAGAAAGACACCTATAAGTCCTATATAGGCCCTGAGCCCCATCGGACCGGTGTTTATCTCCAGATTCTGTAGCGTGAAGCAGACGAGAGTCTGACTCCTCCTGAACGGGACATCAATCTGACGCACGAAGTCAAAGTTAGTAAATCTTTCCTCGCCAACAAAAGCACCTGATTTCCTGAACCCTACCCAACACCCAGTCCATGCAGGCATTGAACAGTGTAGGAGCCAGAGCACATCCCTAACCCTAATGCCAGTATTCACTGTAACAAAGTCAAAGATTCTGCCCCTGCTCCACACAGCACTCGCAGTATCTCTATACAGGCTGGGTATGATGTCCAGCAACTTCTTGGGGATCCTGCAAATTCTCAGGATGTCCCAGAGAGCACCCCATCAACTGAACCACACACTTTGTGAAAAGCAACATAGGCTGCAAAGAAGCACTGCCGATATTCACACTTGTATTCAATGAGTACTCAAAGAGCTGGAATGCACATTTCAATGGTGTCAGGCATCACCCCTGTTATTTTCAGAGGCCATAAATAATTGGACAAACTAAATATGATTAGAACATCATCACTTTCACAGCCAGTTTTCTTTTGACCTGTCAGGGGATGAATACATGAACATTTCATTTATATCAACCATTAAGAAATACAAACAGTTTGGTACTGTATGGTAAATCTGTCTGGAGTAGGCAGTTCTTAAAAGCTGTGACCATGCAAGAAGGAGTGAGGGAAACCACCAAGACAACCATGACAACTCTGAAGGACTTATAGGCTTGTGTGGTTGTGATTGGAGAAACTGCAGAGTGCAACTTTTGTCTGTTGCATCACCGGTCATAGCTTTGCAGTGGATTGGCCTTTGAGAAAGGTCCTTAAACCCCAAGTTGCTCCATGTGTGCAGTTGAGCGCCTTGCATAACAGCACACTGACATCAGTCTGTGATTGTGTGTGTGAAAGGGTGAATGTGAAGCATCATTGTAAAGCACTTTGAACATCTGCATCAGATGGGAAAAGTGTTGTAGAAATAAATTTGCATAGAAGGATTTTTTAAGCATGGAATTTCAGCTACACTTTGGCAGAATACACATGGGAGACTGAAGCCTAGATTTGATCTGTTTTGTCCTCTGTGCCACTCCATCATAAAGCTGTATAACTGGTGATGCAACAGACAAAAGATGCACTTTGCACAGTTTCTCTAATCACAGTCATAAAAGCCTATAGCTTCTTCAGAGTTGTCATGGGTGTCTTGGTGGCTTCCCTCACTAGTCTCCTTGCACTGTCACTCAGATAGATTTACCATTCTGTACCATACTGTTTGTATTTCTTAATGATTGATGTAAATGAAGTCTAACATAAATTCAGTGACTTGGAAATGTTCATGTATCCATCCCCTGACTTGTCTCAAGAAACCTGGCTGTAAAAGTGATGATTTGTATCAACAATCATCCTTAAGTTTACTTTGTCCAATTACTTATGGGCTCTGAAAATGTTGGGACTGTGTATAAAAGTGTTTGTAATCCCTGAATGTATAATGTGATATTCTTGTTAAACCCACTGAATTAAAGCTGAACATCTACACTACAGGCACATCTTGATTGTTTCATTTCAACTCCATTGTGGTGGAGTACAGAGGCAAAATTACAAACAATTGTCTAACTGTCCCAGTACTTATGGACCTGACTGTATGATGTGATGGGTATTTTGGAGCTTCAGTCTCACTTGGGTCAGCGGCTCTCCTCTAAGTGAGCCCCTCAGTGTGGACAACTGAATCACCGGTGCCACCAGTGGAGTGAATTAACAGCAGACTGAAGGATTTTTTTTTGCAGCCCTCAAACAGGCTTCACGCCACTTTTCACTTTGACTGCCAAATATTACGGAAGCTTCATGTAATGATGCTTTGAGTTTTTTGGTAGAAAATGATGAGAAATGAAAAGAAAATGAACAATTTGTAAAACATAAATGTTTTCTTTGTTGCATGTCTTTTGTTATTCAATAAAATAATGTACTGCAGAGTTTTCAATGTTGCTTATTTTTTAAAAACATTTTTGGTTATGTACTAAAAAGGTTAAGAAAAATCAAATTAAATACAATTCAAATTAGAAACCATTTTTGTGAAATAGGTAAAAGGTCCCAATCTTAATTTGTACTGGCAAAACATATCCCAAATAAATAGAATCATTTGTTGCATAAAGGGTAGTTGTCATATTTAAGTTAAAGGTGTAGGCCCTTTCAATATTTTTTTTAACCATTTCAGTCATTTTCTTCTGCGCCACTGTAAATTTGTTTGCATATTCAAATAAATAATACAACAAAATATTAATACATTTTAATACTAAATGTATTTAATATTTTAATATTACTTAGTAATAAAAATAATCTAATATTACTTATTTATATTTATATATATATATATATCGATCAGGACAGGGAATATCCAAATACTTATGGATCTTCCAAATTAAAATTAAAAGTCCCACTTCCTTCCACGCTTCTGTCCTTCCTGCCTTCCTTCCTCCCTTCCTTCCTATCTGTCCGCAATGTCCAAATATTTAGCAAACATTTGATCCTAATGTTAACAAGATAAAAGTATTGATCATTCAATGTCAAAGTTCAGTTCAAAGTTATTCTTTCAGCTTCTCTCAATTACAACTCGGGGTCGCCACAGCAGATCCCACACGGATCTGCATGTAGATTTGGCACAAGTTTTACGCCGGATGCCCTTCCTGATGCAACTCCACATTACATGGAGAATGGGCAGGGGTGGGGTTCAAACCGGGAAGCGGTCGCACTAACCGCTAGGCCACAACGCTGCCCATCTGAA
>OMMV01046202.1:3254-16327 GCA_900302635.1 Chatrabus melanurus | reverse complement strand
TTTTTTTTTTTTTTTTTTTGGCTGTGCGCTCTGCGCCACAGGGCGTACTTCTAGTGCGCGAAGCAGAGCTGGTGGTCTGAACACCTCTCAAGGGAGACACAAGAAACATTTGACCTCACACTAATTCGGAAATGAGTTCTTTATCTGCACGCAGCGAGTGTTGTGCGCGTGACAAGCGGGCGATCCAAAGATGCACACTGTGTTTCCCAAATGTGTCTTTACACGCCGCCATGCTTGAGATGAAAACTCCTTTTCCACAGGACGACTGTGACACGTGTTCACACAGGATGAATAAAACCTGAGGTAATAACTATGGATAGTTTTACAGAAGGTAAAAGGTGCCAAAATATTTGCTGGCGCGGACGCGCGCAGTCTGTTAAAACGGACTGAAATGGCGCATTTGGACGCGACAAAAACTGAGGATCTCTGGTAGTAATCGCTTCAGCCCACCTCCCCATATAAAGCCTATCCCATCCAAATAAATTATGCAATAAGGGATTTATCAATCAATCACCCTGCACGCACGACAAGATTTTTACCGACGTAGCAGATGACGACGGAGAATTTTGCAGGTTTGCTCACTTACCATAATCCACATATATCGTAGGAAACCAGACCCGTTTTGAACCCAAATGTTGCGGAATGAATTGAAGGTTGTACTATCCAAGCAGTAAGAAGAATAATAATAATGATATTAGTTTGAATTTCTCCACCATCGCCACTAAGACCAGGGTCAGTCTGTGGCGTATGCACGTGAGAGAGAGAGAACTGCCTGGAGTCCTGCATGCAGGCTCCGAGAGAAAGAAAGAAAGAGAGAGAGAGAGAGCGCTCATCGGGTCAGGGAACAGCGAAAATTGCGTCATAGATTAATGTCTTAATTGGTAAAAGAGCTGGTGAGATAAAATGTGAAATATAACGTTTATGTAGCAATAATAAATTCATTTTCTTAATTCTTCCTGTACTGAAAGCAGTACAGTCATCGTCTGCGCTTATCGATACTCCAGTCTTTAATCTTTTAGACCCGGGATCCATTTAATACTGGGTTTCAGTACCCATCCCTAGTTAAGACTGGCACAAGGAGTGAATGTGCCTTCAACGCTCTCACGTTTAGTGGTTCTACATATTTTAATATCTGTTTTTCGGACACCTGGTCAGCTATAAATATTCAATAATATGATTCATTTTAGCAGCGAGCCCTGTGAGGACAATTAGAAGAGAAGCTTAAAGTTTGTTTCTGTCTTTCGGCTGCCTCGGTTGTTCAGGGTCGCCACAGCGGATCCAGGACGGATCTGCATTGGGATTTGGCACAAGTATTATGCCAGATGCCCTTCCTGATGCAAGTCCAATTCGACATGGAGAAACACGCACAGCCCCCGGTCTTCCCAAGCGGTCTCCCAGCCAAGTACTAATCAGGACAGACTCTGCTTCACTTCTGAGATCTGATGGGCTCAGGTGGACACAGAGCAGACTGGCCGCGAAGAGAACCGTAAAGTAATGCTTTCAAAAACAAGACTCATTTCTAGGGGCGTAATAATTCAATTCAGAATGGGAAAGTTACAAGTGGCTTCTTCTTCTGGGCTGCTTCTATGCTGCGTATTCTGCTACTGTATGTGGTGCTGCCCCCAGTGGCGAACAAAAGGATAGCAGCAGCAGCAGTGCCAAAAAACCCTGAAGAAGGTTTCCTGGTTTTTCATTCCATATATATTTGAAGCAAGCAATGCCACTTTTGGTTTATTCGAATTTTCATGGAAAAGTAATGTCTACATTAAACAAAGAATTGCATCGGACTGCATCGTATCGCACCGAATCAAAGTGTTTCATAAGAAAAAGTTTCGTCCCTGAATCATATCGTAGCCCATATATCTAGGTAGGTGTTGGATTGTTTTATAAGGGAAGAGATGCGCACCCCAACTAATTTCAGAAGAACAGATTCTGTTCTACTGTGCTCACAAGTTAAATTAAGTTCGATTAATCGGTCTTTTAAAGTCTTTGACAGTCGTTGTAAATACCTGTCTGACAGATGCACTCTGACAATAGGAGGTCACAGTACGGAACACATTCACATTTCCTGCATACTTAAAACAATTTCCTCTTCCACAGTGGTCACGTGATGCGATTTTAACACTCTGGACTATGTATTCAGAGATCAGAGCTCGAATTTTCATCAAACATAAATTTAGAGTCGTACAGTGTCTGATTTAATACAGCACAAACACGCAATGTTTTGCACATATGTGCCAAACGTAGGCTTTTTTTTTTCACTGAAATACAAAACTATAAACTTTGTTTTTTTTTTTTTTAGAAAACAACTTGCATTGGATAAAAAAACTATGACTAACCCGTACCCTGCCACGTTTGGTTGGTTTTAAACAGGAAGTCAGAAATCAAGTCACTGTAAAGTACAGGCCGTATGTTGCTCAGTTTTCATACACAACAATCAAAGTTTTCAATCCCAGACACAACACCCGATTCAGGGCCTCGGTTTGTACAGCTTCTCAATTTACCCCATCGCCGTTGTCACCGGTTAGTAGGGAAGACTTTTCCTTTGTACATGTCGTGAGTGGAAAAATCCTTGGAAACTCATGGAATTACTGAAGTTCCTGAAGGTCCACAAAGACATCATAGTCCGGGTCAAATTAGTGCTGCCTTCTTCTTTAATTGAAGATTCTCAGAAAATGTCCTTTGTGAGTCTCCTGAGACCGGAGTATTGGGAGTTCATAACAACCAAAGGGTTCTGTATGGCCAGCACCCATGCTTAGTGTCCATCTGCCAGACAGACAGCGACAGCCAACACAATTTCAATAAAAATGTAAAAATTACTCACCTAATCCACACGCAGGCTGTATTTCTCTGACATTAGATTCAGAATAATTTGGTGGCTACAAATTTCAGATCAACATGTCACAAATCGATGCTTGGTGATTGCTGTGTGCAAATATAGAGAGCAGAGTTAATCACATGTTCAGTGGCGTGTCCAATCACAGCAATCAAATACAAGCAAACCTTGTAAGACCAGATGGATACTGTAAGAAAATCAAAAACATCATTGGATGTTTTTAAAAATTATGGTTATTAAAGACAATGAATGAGGTCACAAAATTTACTGCATTCTATATATATATTGCATAACGTTGTGCCTCAAGGTAATAAATGGTTCACAAGGAGATCGCACTAAATTCTGTCATGTTCCTCTCAACACTCCCTAAAACAGATTACCACGGGCCACTTCATCCATTTTTTGGGGGAGGAAAGTAGATTATCTGTCAGCAGTCTAAACTGATGATCTCTCTCATGGCTGACAGCTGTGGTGTCAGTCTGAGGCCAAGCCGTGACCCTCAGAGTCTCCATAACGCACATCCGCACAGGATGCGGTGGGGGGACAGCAAGGGAGATTTGTGTTCTATTGCGTGGGAGGGTCTGAACGAGAGAAGATAAAAGGGAAGGAGTGTGCTTGCGGTACATAAAATACTCAAACTGCATTGTATTTTCCATGCTAGGTAGTCCAATCCCACTGTAAACTGCTTGACCCTGGCATCTTTCCAAACAAAGAGGCAGGGGGGACCAAGCTGAAGAGCTACCATTACCCTCTCACGATCCATCCCCAGATCTCCTTCCTTTTATTTTAATGAGAGCACAATTAATAAGGAAATGGAAAGACTTCCCAAAGGAGGCTGGTTCCTCCACAATAGAAGCTTTCTTTTGTCAATGGCTGTATTGAATTCCCCTGCAAGGCCAGCGTGCCGTATTGAAGGCCATCTCCAGTATCCAGCTCCCCACATACACCACTACCCTCCTCTCTCTTATCCTCAAGGTCTCATGGGCTAATCTGTGCCACAGGAACATTTGATCCCCTCACCCTTTGCTCCAAATGTAGACTTTACAATACTTGATATTGATTGGCTGATGTGAAGTCACTGGTGACTGTGCATGCTTGGTTTCGCGAGCGACAGACTTAAGAGGACAGAAAAATAAAGTTGACTAAAGAGCAGGGACCATCTTGCTGTGTTGGACATCAGGCAAAAGTTATTAGATCTTTGCCATCGTTTGTAACTGGAAAAATATGTAATTCTATGTAATGATGAAAAAAGTGAGAAAAGAGATGAAAATTACAGCAAGTTGTTCAGCGAGGTCAGTAATTTAAACCTAGACTCTGCTCTTGAGCTTTAATTATCACTAAGATGCAGTGAAGGGACATTTATTGGAGTAAAAGGTCAAAACGAGTGTTCTGGTCATTTTGAGGAAAAACAACTAATTCAACCCAATAGAAACTTGGTATTGCTGAGTAATTTAAGTCCAAGACCTGCTTTGGAAATTCAGTGTTTATCATTGTTCAAATTACGGGGGAGACTGGGGGTCTGATCCCCCTACTTAAGACTTGGAGACCCCAAAAAGAGGCAAAAATAAAAGTTTGGGGGAGTCAAAATATGCGTATGTCCCTTTTTACCTGCAACAGTAAATATAACAATACATTTCCCGTATTCATGCTTCTAAGAATCTTGTAAAATCATTTCTTACACCCCTAAAGTGGATCGTTCCATTTCTTGAACATCTCGCCTGCCTGCAAAGATTCGCGACACGCCCCCATTTAACTCGAGTGCACGTGTCGCTTATGTACGTATCTTGCTGTTTAGCTTGTTTAAAACACTTTACTTTATCAGGTGCTTGTGTCACCTAAATCTAAAGCTGGCACCCCTCGTATAAACAAAAATTTTAGCGGCTGTCATGTTAACGCGCAAAGCGCTGCATGGTGCGCTGCAGCCCATTATTTTCAATGGCTCGCCCCGCACAGAAGCCGGTGTTATGTCGAGTTCTGCCTGCCTGCCGAGAACCGCATTCACCTCGCGGGAACATGCAGGGGAAAGCGCGGCTTGAAATCGATGAAATCTAAACATCAAAATCCGAAGTCGATAGTTTGTGAATGTTCAGTTATTAGGCTGAGGAGCATTTTTGTTGCGGTTCGTTTGAACATTTCTGAAGGCTTACCTTTTGTTTTTAGGCATCTCAGACAGAGAAAGAAAAGTTTTGCACAATTCAGATTCACTCAGTCAAGGCTGATGAAATAAAGTGCTTTCTGAGTGGATTAAAGCTGGAGACTAATGAATCAGTTTAGGTCATAATTAAATGTTTCACATTCAATCTGTCCAAACAAAGTGGCCAAAAAAAATGTTTTAAACCATCCGATTCATGTATCTCCAGAAATAAAGTCATAAAGTGAATGCAGGTTTGATTACAGCTATTCCTTCAAAGGGCGGGACTAGAACATTTTTGATTGGGAGGGGGGCATTTAAATAATGTAAACAGTAAACCAGTAAAAATTACAGCCCTAGATCCACATGCCTGTGTAGTAGTTTAGTATTTTGTCTTTTTGATATTAGCTTTTATAATAGGCAGCCACCCTGTTGGTTTTCACTCAGAAAGTCAGGAATTGTACCTTTCTGGGTAATACAAAAATATCAAAAATCATGCATTGAAGGCTGAGAAATTCAATTAGTCCAAGTGTATGAGTACTTTACTGCACTCACATTAGTTTTCATTAACAGAGTCAACATCTTTAAAATAGTCTCAAACAATAAATCCATATTCTACAGAATCTTCTCCATGGCAGCAACATGTTTCTCACTTTTGAATTAATGGAAAAGATCGAAGTCCCCGTAGCTCAGGCTTTTGTGCGCATAAACCGAGTCCTGTCATATTCATCAATTTTGATATTGGGACCAGTACAGTATCTACAGTATGGACTGTTGAATGAGATGTGGAATGCTGATTTTTTTTTTTTTTCTATCAGATTATTTGCAAGTGACAGCTGCTTCATGTTGTGCATTGTATTTGTTAATTTATCATGATGATTTGCTCGATCGTAGGGGGAATTGTTTTTGAATCATTTTGGATTGATGTGGTTGTTGTTGGTGAGAAGACTGATATCTGTCTGGCATTTCCAGCATCTGATCACATTACGTTAAACGAGCAAGATACAGAAAGGATTGTAAGACTTCAGGACACTGAAGCACCGGCCTGCGCTGTACCGAGTTCCCTTTATGAGAAAAATTTGAGCCACCACCCCCCGATCATCATTGTATAATTCACACCCTGCTGGTTATTGAGTTATTGACATTTAACGAGTGGGTAAATTTCAATTTAGGCCAATGTCATGGCAACACTTCAGTGTCAGTTTCTCCATTAGAACTAAAACAACCGTGTATCTTCCACATGTATTTGTATGTTTTGGATATTTCATTAATTTGTCGGTCAGTTCGCAAGTTGTGCAATTAAAGTACGAGTTATTTTGAAGCATCTGAAGGTCAAGGTCAGAGATCAATGTTTGCTCCAGTAACCAAAGCTGCCAAAAATTTTTTTGTCAATATCTTTGTGTTTTTTTTAAATACATCTTTGAGGACAGATCAACAAATAAACAAAAATTCAAGCAAACTCAAATCACCCAAAATGGGAAGCAGCTCCAAACTGGCTGTAATACAGTACATTAACTGCTCTGGGTGTTAACGTCGCCAAACCAAGCAGCACCAATTTGTCAAATTTTGGATCTGTATTTCAATCCCTTTTCCAACAAAAATCCCAAAACGACCCCCAAAGTTTGATCTCAGGCTGTACAAATGTCCAGTGTCCACATAGGAGAAGAAACGTTAATCCACTTTGGGAGAGAAAAATTGACTTCAAACTTCCAGACCACCAGACGCAACCTGCTTTCATGAAATGGTAATTAAACTTGAAAGACTTAAAATCAATGTTGGCTCCGGAAGCTCTACCAGCTACTGCCCATAGTGATTTGATCACAACCTAAATTGAATGACATCGAGTTCTTTTCACACTTTGGAGGTTGTCGCTAAATTGAGAGCCATGTTACAATGGGTTGCATCTGTCAATGTGTCCGCTGACCTCGGAGATAGTAGGTTACTTTGGTTACTTCAGAATATTTTTGTTTTCATTTTGGCACTCGAGCTGAAATGTGGGCATGGTTTTCGACCAAATCTATAAGGTTTGCACTGTTTATAGTTAAGGTTTCATCGTGTGGTGGGTGGGACGACCCACAAAACTCACACTTGACCTGATAGCTCAAGGTGAAGTTCATCGCCAAAGGTCAAATGTACATTTGGCAACGTATGAATCCTTTCACCTTTTGCGTTGTTCAAACATGAACCACCTGTGATTGATAGAATACTAGGCCCCTGTATTTACCTTGGTTTTAATTATGGCTCAGAAATATATCAACATATGCCCGCAGTGCATAAATGAAAGTAGAGTTGTAATTGTTTTGTTACTCTAATTGTGCCTGTACATATAATGCTCCAGAATACAGTCTGCTGTCGTGTTCGAACAACAAAGTGCCGTTGTGCTGACTTTTTCATTAACAGAAAGTGCCAGTCCAACTTTTTTGCTGCTGTGTGGTCATTAGGCATCTTGTTATGTAAGCTGAAGTCACTCAACTGGCTCGGAGTGCTTCCACTGAAATGAGATCTGTGTGTATCAGTGTCACCAAACGATGCCAAAAAAAAAAAACTACAACCTGATCAATAGTCTCACTAAAGTAGAAAACAAAGACAGATACACAGCAGGTATGAGACGATGCAATCAAATCCACACACGTCGCTCAATATGGGAGGTTATATTGAAGCAGCTCAAAAAGTGATACGCATACCTCGATCCAAAAAAAAAAAAAAAAAAAAAAAAAAAAAAACGATTTAGAAATTGGACAGGACATATATCACAAGGTCCCACGAATACAGCGTAGGCTCAATTTGATAGCTAATCTGTTGGATTGTTGGACTCCGACAGAGCTTCCAAACACAGATTCAAACTGCTAATCAGTTTATTTTATACACACAAGAATATGTGGAATCTTACAATAGCTAAATCCTTTCAGCAATAGGTGAGCTCTTCTCAGTTCACAAGCTACACTGACAGTCGGTTACCATTTCTACAACGTGTAATACTGCTGCCTTTTAGGTAAAATGATCAACTAAACGTTGTCTTTTATAGCAAATATATGCAGCAATTTAATATTTGCATCACAAAGTATTTTCTCTCTCTCTCTCTTCAGGTGTGTTTGGCAATTGTGGACCATCTGAGATGCAAAACCCAATTTGACAATAGACGAGTAAATGACAAAACAAACTTGTATGCAGTTTTGTTGACATGCTTTGCTCAATGCGTTTTTTTTGGTTTTGTCCATGAGGTAGTATGGCCAAAGCAGATGGTCACCCCTCTGAGTCTGGTCTTCTTCAGGTTTCTTCCTATAATCACAAAAACGGCTGAAGGAGTTTTTCCTTACCACAGTTGCCGATGTGCTTGCTCAGGGGGGTAGGTAAGGTTAGACCTTGGCCTTGTGAAGCACCTTGGGGCAACTTAAATTGTGATTTGGCAATGTATAAATAAATTGAATTGAAAAACAAATTGAATTTAGAAAATAACTCGTTTTCTGTTTGATTGATGTGTATCTTCAGATGATATCTTTTGTGCTTCATGACCACGACGTCGTCACTACATAGGCTAGTAGGTAGATATGTTATAGCTGCAGCATGAACTCGGTATTCATGCACACATATTACATGTGTTTAAAAAAGTAAAGATCAGCTGTTGTCTCTTTCACAGTAATAATTACAGTAAATTGTCAAAATACGCAATAGTCATCATTTTGCAGCAAAAATTAGGGAAAAAAATTATATAGTACTGTGCAAAGGTTTTAGGCATATTAAATGTGTCATTTTTTTCTTTTAAATAAATAAATTAATTTTTTTGGCCCTAACCCTAAATTTAAATAAATAAATAAAATAATTTTTTTCTTTTAAATAAAAAGAAGCTGTTAAATTGCTCATATTTATGAATAAATATGTAAAATGACTACATATCACCTTAAAAAATAATTAATCATTTCTTTTAGGTGATAAAATGACAATTTGTTTGAGGGTGTCTCTTCACATTTATAAGAAAATCAGGTTTTTTTTAAAATAATTTTATTATTGATTGATCATCAGCAACTGTCTTTGTGTTGGCAAGTACTAGGCAGTACAGCCTGCTTCTTTTTAAATGAGGTTTATAAATTAGTAATTGATTGGTTATATTCATGAAAAAGAAAATGTAATAATCTCATTTTATTTATGTTGCATTTTTTGGGGGGGGGGGGTTCATATGGTTTTCTATTGACGATGATGCTTGGGGGCATTTGTTTGTTTCTTTTAATCATTAAAAAAAATGGGGTGCCTAAAACTTTTGTTCAGTGTGTGTGTGTGTATATATATATTATCTTACACCTTGCAGTGTATCTGAAGGATCTGGTGGATCTGAAGTGGAAAACAATGAAAATCGGTTAAAGATACGAGTAATTCAGAAATGAACAAACATGATTTTAGTTTTAACATTTTCTAAAATGTCTGGTTTTAGTTTTGTTGATGTGCTTTCAGAAATAATATTTTCAATTTTCCATTTTATATTACGTTTCTTTCAATGTGATTTGCACTTCAGCACCACTGTACAGAGGTAAGGAAAAGCACAGTGAGCAGACAGATCACTAAGATATCGTTCAGGTTCCTAGAAATGCATTAATGCGCGCACGCACGCACGCACTTGCAAAATATTTAAAATGATCAATTACGGTGTCTTGCCGGTGAACCTGAATGGAGGTGTTTGCTGACTGTATAGGAACTTTTCAGAACGTCAGATGTCACTTTAATGAGCGGCAGAATGTTCAGAAAAGCAACACGACGTCCAGCAGGCGTGACGTGAACTCCTGGGTATCTTGTATCTGAGTTACTGAGACCAAACATCAGTAGCTTCCTGTATAGGGACCTTAGATCTGACGATCTCACATGCCGAGTGATGGTGCGTTTTGAGAACAAATTGGGGGTCCTGCTGTTTCGGAGTGGGCTTTGGAACTCTCCTGCCTTGGTGATTAGTCTGGCATCGCCACAGACATGGACTCATTAAAGCAGCCTGTTTCTCTGAGCTCTTGAGCTGCACCGCAATGCTGTGTTTTCAATCATCTCGCCCCTGCAAATAATGACTCCTGTTCAGCTGCAACATTTTTTGCTATTGCAAGCTTTGTTAATTACGTGCTGTGCCTTCTGCTGTGTCTTGTTAGAATGGACATAGCAGATGGTCACCCCCATTGAGTCTGGCCTGCTTGAGGTTTCTTCCTCTCATGATAAAAACACTTAGCACTGTCGCCAATCTACTTGCTCATGGGATAAGCTCCTTTCTTGTGTATGGGACTTTGAGGTAACTTATATTTGAATTGAATTATCTTTTATAGTAGTCATAACACCAATTTACCATTTCAATAAAAGCAAAAAGGCTTCTACATTCAATTTGTATCACAAATTAGAAAGATCTTTTTGTTTGTTTGTTTTTGTCTTTCTCAAGTGGCTTGAAAGTGAAAACAACAAATTAAATCATGCTTTCTGAAATGTGTTTTTTGTTAAAAAAAAAAAAAAAAGTTTTTACTTTTGTTGAAGTGTTTCTTCCTATGTTGTGTTTTGCACTTCAGGCCCACAATTAGAGGCCGACAGACTGTAGATAAGGAAGATATCATTCTGGCTCCTATCTAAGCATTCATGCAGGCACATTTAAAATCTATTTAAATATTAATGAGCGCTATTAGCAACCCATGGTTTATAAGGGAAAATTCTAATCCAAATAATTAGGAAAAGCACACAGTATGGCCCTGAGGCGTGGATTGTAATCATGCGCTGCTGCAGTAACAATTCATCATTCTGTTGGCAGGGACAGGCAGCCTTGCCATGCATCACTCACACCGTCATCAAAGCCTTACGGTGGAGGGCGGAGCCAAAGCCCAGCGATTTGCATATACAGCACGGTACAGCGTCAAACGCTGAAGCATATAATAATCAGCCACGGCTTTCACAGCACCGTCCCATCGTGCCATCACAATGCAAATGTGTCACATCTGCAAACGGAGAGCTGTGGCTGGATGAGATTCACACACGCTGCTCACAGCGTGGCTCGACGAGGAAAAAGCAATTAATTTCATAAATCCCGCACCGCGCCGGTCGCTGCATTGTTTCTGTTTGCCCTTCCTGATCCTCACAAACCGCCCACGCCCCAAATTACCGCCTGACCCCTGCCGCGGTGCAGCGTGGGAAGCCTGGCGGTCGTGCACGCCCACCTTCTTTCACCCTGCGCGCTCTCTCTCTCTCTCTCTCTCTCTCCGGCCTGCCAGGCGCCACAGACACGTGCGTGTGCAGCGCATGCACATTATGCCGCCTAATGTAAACTAACATCCGCTGCCACTTGACCTCGCTGTCAATATCTGTCCTCATTAAGCACCATTCAGCCAGCTGCAAGTCCGCTTTAAACGGCATCATTCAGCGCTTACCAAATTATACAACGAGGCTGAGTAGACAAGGATTTAATTCATTTATTTAGGAGCTGTACACAGGTCCCAGTACGGACACCTATAAAACATGCAGCGGTATTTAACCCCGCCCTGTCATTCATTTCTGTTGGGCTGCAAGTTCTGACAACAGTTTGGCAGCGTGGAGCTGCGACGGGAGGGAAAGGCCACTTCTTTATTCCCCATATCAAGCACTTATTGATTTTTCACTCATTATGGAAGGACATAAAAAGAGAAGAGGGTTTTTGCGTTCCGTGCCAAACGCAACACAAAAAGTACCCGGTGGATAACACGGTGGTGAGACCTAAGAGAAAAAGTGATTACAAAAATCGAATAATGCCGCTGATATGGGGGCTACATGTGCTGTCAGAGTGTGACTATCTGAGACAATAAGCAAAAATATTTGCATTTAGAAGGGAGCTGAAGTACGAGCTGGAATTCAAATAACAGCGGAAGCCACCCTTAGGGTTGGTAGCTGGGTTGGAAGTAATTTTTCCCTTAACTGCAACACTGTTATCTGTTTTCAGGAAAGTCTTGTGTGGCTTATTGAAAATCCATTTCTCAGGAAAAAGAGAGATAAAATTTAAGACACTAAACCCAAGGCAGTTTTTATTAAGATCATCAAAACATTTTAAAACCCATCAAACTTTTATATCAGGTAACAAAATTATTTAAAATGTAGTTTTCTCAAGTCTGAGCTGCTTCTTTTTTTCTTTTTTCTTTTTTCCTGCTTAAAGGGACGCTAAAGGGACACTAGTTCATTATCACCCCCCAAAAAATGAGTTTTCAACCCTGCGGTATTGTAAATGCTGCCTTAATTTCAAAATAAACGCTGGATTCCAAGACATGAAGCGGTCTCACACTGGCTCCCAGTCATATCCACCTCGATGGGAACCTGGAGCTCAAATATTCGGTAACTGATGACTTTAAAACATTTTCCTCTAATTTCACCTCAGCACTGACCCCACAAGAAGTAGGTTACAATTTAAAAAAAAGTTGTAAAGGCATTTTCTTGATAGTTCTGAGTTTTATTTGAGAGCAATAACTCAATTTTGGCATGATTTATGGTCAAAATATTTAATATTCAAAATATTCATATAATTTTGGAGAGCAAGGTCAAAAGTCAAATCTATATTTTTTTTGCACCAGGGACAATTTACCATTCTTTCCAGAATTCCACAAATTTAAAAAAAAAAACTTAAATTTGATATGAGAATGTATGTTGTTAAACAGAGAAACACATTATGAAGAAAACACAAATTTGCCATTTTTCAAAGGCCAGGGTTCAGGTCAATGTCAAAGCGCCAATGTGTTTTTAACTGAATGCGTCACAGACCCAGTTTACCAAGTTAGACTCCATAAACATATAAAGGTATTCTTAAATTTCCAACATCTCTTGATGGCCAAATGATTTCAGCAACAGACGAGTGCTTCTCGGCTCACAAGACAAACCTGACGGTCTGTTATGTTTTCCGCAAAGGTTAAAGGTCAGGTCAGGGAGCATGTACTGGAGTTGCGCGTTGACGCATCCACTGGACCACGGAACTGCCTTGGGTCCTGAGTGGTAAGCACCCAGGCAGACAACCGATCCATCCCCACCTCTCGAAAGTAACCATCTATTTGTCAAAGCCATGTGAAATGTGGGCGTGCCCTTGGTCTTCTCCAGCCACTCGGGTCCTAAACACTGAGGTACCTGTGTGCTGGATTATGC
>OMMV01046191.1:3512-15322 GCA_900302635.1 Chatrabus melanurus | reverse complement strand
CCCCCCTCTCCAGTGACAGTCGAGTAAATGTGGCTAAACTGGACGCTGCAACTGTGCAGCCTAACAAGAAAATGAAGTTTTAAAAATGTTCACATTTCAGAGAAGGTAATTAATATTTTAGTCGGCGATTTATTCCGCCCACCTCTTAGCCGGTGTCCGTGGATGTATCCGCAATCCGCGCATCTCCAGCGTGTGCACACGCGAAGGCCGTCATAATTTTGCGTGTGTGCTCATTTTTGTGCGTGAATGGGAATGCTGTTTAAAACGTTGCTCAGTAACGGCCGGCGGCTCGCCGTCCAACAACCACTCTGCTGAGATCACCGCCAGCGCCGCGTGCAGCCACGGCGTTATGCCGCGGCGGGCGAGTGTTTTGTGACTCCGTATCAAGAGGAACTGCTCCAGCAGCGCCGCCATAGTGCAGTCAGTACTGTGCCGTCAGTGCCATCATCTTTTAGCGTGTCCCGGGGCTCGGGCTCCGCCCTGCGCTCACGCCAGCGTTCCTGCTAAGAGTCCTTCAGCATGTTGATGCGTGCAAAGATCTTGAGCGCGGGTCCCAGCTTAATGTTCATGGTGCTCATGAGGTGGTCCTCCTTCAACAGGAGCAAAGCCTGACCGTCAATCTCCTGAGAGCGAAACTCGTCCGCTATCTCCTGACAACCTGGAGGAAGTAAGTAAAGATCACACTTCACCACAGGGGAAAAACAAAACGCACCCGACGTAGAGCTGGCTCCGCCCTTTAAGTTACCGACCTGGTAGCGAACAGATGAACTCATAAACTTCCTCCACGTTCCACTTGGTGGGGTCGTTTGGCACGAAGCGCTGACAGATCGATGGCGCGTCTCTCCCGCCGCAGCCCTCCTGCTCGGACGCCCTGCTGGGCTGCCGGTGGACGGGGACCTGAATGGGGGCCGGAGCAGGAGCCAGGGGCCCCGAGCTGGCTGCAGACAGCGGAGACGGCGGCTCCTCGTAGCTGGACATGTCGGAGCACGGGCTGGACTCTTCCTGGCTGGGCTGCGAGGGGTGTGGCGATGAGAGCGAGCCCCCCTGAGTCTGCTGCGGGGAATGGGACACCTTCTGGAAGGAAGACGGTTCAGCATTTTTACTAATTAATGGCTCGTCAGTTAAGCACTGCTGGGACATCGTGTCGGCCAGAGAGAATATCAAGCAGCAGTCGGTGAGATTTATTCTGTCTGATGGCTTAAAACAAGCCTAATACACCTGCAGGGACGTGAAAGGGTTGTTGGAACAATACCAATGCCTTGACAAGAACAATTATTCCCCCCTGGCTTATAAAACTGACTGACTGGTCCATACAGGAAGCAAAAGCACCTCCCACTGGCGGTCCTAAACCCCCACCTCCTCCTGCTTTCATATTTCAGGCTCAAGCGAAAATGGGAACTTTTTTTTGGCCTTTGTGTTAATGACTGCGACACCCTTCAGCACCAGCTCAAAGGGACTCGAACCAGCCACTTTAAAACCTTCCTCACCAACCGCACCTGCTCCACCCACTGCTAATTAACTATGTCAGGGGTGCTCAGCCAAACAAGAGTGAAGACACACCAGGCGTGACCGATCAGGTGCGGCTGCAGCGGGTAGACCTGGAAAACATGGAGGGCGGGTGACCCTCGAGGAGCAGGGCTGGTGAGCGCTGCTTTAGTGACCGTGGAGAAGTCTTAATACCGCATTCAACCGTTTAAGCGCACAGACCCTAATTCGCGCACATGGGGTCTTTGTGGGGCCTGGTGTCGTTTCCAGCATCTGGGACCATTTCTGGATCTAAGAGCCACCCGGATGTGCACCATTCACAGCAACAGTAGACATTAAACCATAATCCTAACAGACTGAAGCCTACCTTTTTGTGGTGTTTTACTTCAGCTTCAGAAGGCGGGAGGGTTCCTCAGCTGAGTCCATGCCGTAAATAAACCAGGTTTCATTGCCCACAATGAAGCCTCGCTTCATTTCCTGCGTCAAAATGAGTCCCGCACACAAATTCCAGAAAACGCGTCATTGTAAAATGCAAGACAATAGTTTGTCAGGTTTGGGTGTCCAAGTGTCTTTGTAAACGTGGAATCCTCCGAATAAAGGAATGAAATTCAAATGTACTGCTGGCAATTTTCATTGCGCACATGAAGCATTGCTTCATGAAGCATTGCTTCATGCATCAAAGCGAGACAACGCACGCAATGGTTTCTAAGCACCCCGTGTTCAATAAAAACATTTATTTAGCGCCCAGTGCGCTTAAACGGTCGAATACGGCATTTGTTTTTATGACATCTGTTGAACCTATATTAGTTTATAACACTTATAATATGATCCCCTTTAGCAAAGTGAAAAAAGTGCTGCGTGCATCTACTGCTGACACGGAGGTGAAAACATAAGAAATTTCACCAGTTATAATTTCATTTCGCTCAACGCTTAAAAATTTGCATTCACCAGCTTCAAGCCGAACACGAGAGATAATCTCACCACTGGTGTTTTAACGGCATTTTCGTGTCAGAGATGCTGCTTCATCTGAGACTTATTAAAACTGCTGAGGTGAGCGGCGAAACCTCTTCAAGGTTAAAACAGAAAGATCGGTACTTCTGGAGAAGTTTTGCGAGAGGCAGAAAGAGTCACTGACTCGTTGCCGTCCCTACTTCTCTGCAATAACGGTGGAAATAATGAAGTGTGTAATAACCCGTTCAAAGGCAGCGGAAGGTCGTCCAGCTGCAGTGACAGGAAAGATGCTAAACTTCATTTAAAAAAAAAAAAAAAAGAAGTTTGTGTCGTACCTGCTTCTTTGCCTCCGCACTGGGACGACCCTGAGATCTTCTGTGCCAGCGATTTGTCGATTTGGTCCGGTCTGGACGGAAAAGGCCCACCCGTTTTGTGCAGCCCACGTTGTACCTGTTCACAGAAGCCCACCATTATATGTAATTTTGCTTTACTGTAACTGGAGGAACACCTGAGTGTACGGGATCTCTTAGTAGTGGGTGGTACAGCCAAAAATAAATAAATAAATTTTAAAAAAAATCCATATTTTAAACAGTTTTATTTTAAAAATAAACATTTTTAGAAAGTTCAAACTGGCCTTTCTTCAGGTTGCTGCTGTGCGTTACTCTTTGTCACCTTAACCAACGTGAACAGATGGTTGCTCGCCTTTTGTTTGCCACTGAGGGCAGTGCTAGATACAGTACCAGATAGCAAATGAAAAGCCCCAGAAGAAGAAGTCGGGCGTTTTTCCAGCCCGTTCGTGCAGAACAGAATCTTATTTTTCCATTATATTGTTGACAGAAGGACGTGTAATCGAGTAGGCGGTGGTGCACGTCGGCGCATCAGAAAGACTCTGCGTTCGTTGCTTAGCCATAATTATCTTCTTTGCGTCGGCCAGAAGCGACAGACGTGCAGCGATGCAACAGTAAAAACGCAGTAACGGGGAAACGGGCCTTCCCGCTGTGAACCAGCAGAAAGGCACGCACAAATTTTTATAAACGTACCGCCCACCACTATGACTAGAAACCACAAAAGTCAACCCGACTTACCTTTTCGCACAAACCACCGAGCAGAATCTTTTCGAGGCCTTGAACGTGTACGCAAAGTCCACCCAGCCGCAGTATTCACAGGTCAGCTTTGGAATCTGTTCTTGTTCTTTTTCTGCAGGCGGTGAACATAAAGACGGTTATGAACAGTTCTGCAGTGGTTTCCATCAGTGGAGACAATAACGTTAGAAACACACTGGAAAGAAATTTGCATAATCTGCAAACAGATGGTTAGAGCTGAGAGTGGCAGTCACAACTTCAGACAGCTGACAGCCAAAAAAAAATAAAAATAAAAAAAGTGTCAGCAACGTGCGAGTGACCCGAGAAGCACAGAGCTGCACAAAGTAACCCGGGTTTACAAATAATGGTGTTCTTTTTGTCGTCGTACCTGGCTGGTTCATGTCCTCGGGCTCGGAGTCGGTGGTGTTTGCTGGGTTGCTGACCGGGGTTTTGTCCGGGTCTGAGGACAGCTGATGATCCAGCTTCTTTGGGCTGTTGATAAGAACAGGCAGCCGCTCCACCTGGTGACACAGAGAAGGCTTTTAGACTTTTACGAGAACAGGAACAAATTTACAGAAAGAAGGGGGTGGGTGGGGAAAAAACCCCCAAAACAAACAAACAAAAAACAACCGTGACACAAAACCAGACGGCTGCATTATGACACTTCTATTAAATATCACAAGGAATTCCATGTCAAAGCAACAGATTTTAGCAAATTCTACAACTGGCACTGAAACGATTATATGACTAACTGACTGAAACAATCGATGAAATTTTTTTTTTGAAAATTTAAGAAATTTCTTCAAGAATTATTTAGTTCTTTGTAATTCATTATGAGGACTTTGTGTTTTTCTTTGTTTAATATGATTTTAAATTGAATAAATTTTGGTTTTGGTCAGACATCAAAACAATGCAGGAAGTCTTTGTGGGTTCTGTGGAACCATTATGTACATTTTAATCAGTAATTATTTAGATGTTCATTTAATCACTCAGTGTGTTGCTCAGCCTGATGCATGCAAAGTTACTTTGCATTTACAGGAGATGTCCAGTAGGCGGCAGTGATTGCAAACTCTACAAATGATAAACATGTCAGTGTGTCCTGATCAGTGCAGACAGGAGGATACAAGTACTAACTGCAGATACACACACACATATATATATAGACACATTACACATCTGCAGTATTCATAACCGAGGTGACGCAGCGTATGGGAGGATTTTAGCGCACGGTGCCTGACAGCGCGATGAGCAGCTCATTACACATCGATCCATCTGTATTCTGTTCACAGCTACATTCCCACCTCACTGTAATTAACGGCTGAATCAAACGGAGGGCTAGAAGCTGTGAGCCGTCACTACATGTAGTAGCAGGACTGCAGTTTGTTTTGTGTTTGTGTTCTGACAGCTCCCTGCGGGCGCGCACACTGGAGAGCGTGTCAGCTCTGGGTTGTTTACAGCGCATCTGCTGGGAAAGCTGATCGGTAGCACTTACACAAACGGGGAACGGCTCGGCTCCTTCCTGGATGACAAAGCCCTCGATGACGTGCGTGAGGACCTGGGGCTTGACGATGGCCTGCGGCAGCTTGCTCTCTCCGTTCTGAGGCGTGCTGCCCGTCACGATGGGCGCCTCGCTCTCATTTCCAGAGGTCATGGCAGGGGGAGGGGTTTCAGGTGCAGAACTCAGCCGCTTGGTTGAGCTCCCTGATAAAAAAATAAATTTTAAAAAAGTGAAAACAGCACTGCCTATTTAATATAATGCAGAGGTGCTCAACAGCTAATACATCTGAATGTAAAACAGTCAATGTGGATTTACAACAGCAGTGGTAAAAAATAAATAAAAATAATAAAGTCAGAAAAACAAATATTTTCCATATCAAAGAATACCCAAAGACTAGGATCACTCAGTTTCAGCATCACTAACCTCCACACCAGCAATTGCATGGGTGCAAACAATATATTTGGGTATAAGCAAAACTTAATGTGTATATTTACTGTCAGAATCTCCCCCAGTCATCACTGACAAATCTCAGGGTGCATGTGCACACACACACACACACACTTATCTTCAAAGTCCAGACAACCTGGAAAAGCGCGTCCATACAAAATGTGGCCCGAAAATTAGCAACCCTTATTCATACGCTGTTCGACAAATCATCACGCAGATCATATTAAGAAAGCCAAAGTTTTATATGTTTTTATTTGGGGGTTTTTTTTTTTGGCGACACTTGCCTTTAGCAGCGCAGATGTCTGGTGTGAAACAGGAGCTTTAACAGCACCAACGGATCGCACCAACGGTGAGAGCGTTTCATGAAAAAAACGTGTGCAGTGCAAAAATATATTCGGAGGTGGAGGCTAATGTCCAACTTTTGTTGTGGATAGGAGTCAGAATCTGTGGAGTAGATGTCAGATTCTAACATTTGACGTCTTCTGTTGAAAGCTCTGACTGCTAACTTTAATTGAAGCGGACAGCAGCGGGAGTTTTTAAACGTTGGGCTGCTGTCAGCTGACTGCCGTAAGATCGAATAAGCCAATTAGAGAGCTGTCAAATCACTATAAAAACAACAGTTACTCCACAGAAGATCGTTTGTGTGAGAGAATACCAGAATCAAAGCGCTGCAGATGCGCTGAAATGATTGACATCCGAATTAGTGGATATTTGACAGTATTTTTTGTTGGCATTATTAAAGTATTTCTGGCCTGGTGGGGGGGTTCCCGTTGGCCTGGCGGCCTGCCAGGCCTATAATACTGTAGGGGAAACACTGAACAGGAAGAGCATTTTTGATTGAGTGGTAATCAGATTATAGTTTGTTGCAGCTGATGTAAACAGGTGATCTATTGTAGCCCAAAGACAGACAGGATGTTAAACTGTTTTAAAACTATCATTAACTTAAGAGCTTTTAAACCAGCAGTAAAATACTTCAAAACCAACTTTAATTGGGCTAAATTTGCGATAAACAGACTTTGAATTGTTTTACACCAAACTGATTTAACCCTCATCAGTACACGTCGTGAAACTTACTAATCTGGACACCTGGGGTCCATGCGTTCCCCACCAGAACTACTACTACTTTAATATTGTTAACATGTTTTTATTTATGCCAGTCTTGCAGATATCTGTAACATAACTAGATAGGGTCACTTTGCAACTATTTTGAAAAGAGACTCGAGTTTCTGGCTAATAAACTTCATTTTGAAAAACCTTTGAGAATTTTTTTTCCCCTCATTTTCGAACATAACTCTTCAGTACAAAAATTCAATACCTACCCCGACTCCCTGCAGTCGCTCTGATGCAAATATCCTGAATAAAAACTGCTCTGACAGTTCAGTAGTTAAGAAAAATTGACACAAAGCTCAAAATTTTTTGCTTTGGAGTCTGACCAGATACCATTAAATCAAACTGGATCAAAATAAGAGAATTCGAAGACAACTGTATAGGTGACAATTACATAAAATTTCAGCTGAATAAGTGTAAAGGCTCAGACAATTTATCAAAAAAAATATACACCTGGGGTCTGCTTGGACCCCAGATGCACTGATGAGGGTTAAAGTGCTTTTTAAGACATATTGTTAGCAGGATGACTCAAAAACCTTTCAGCTGCTCTCCTTAAAGTTTGGCACAATCTCAGAGTGAGTGAACACTTTATCACAACCAAAAAATTCACATCATCCGATGGAATGACATTTTACTGGGTTTTTAAATCAAAGTGACAAAGAACTGACTATTAAAATAACTACTTTGCTCTAATGAGTTCAGCTCTAAGTACCAATAACTAAAAAGTTCAAACATTTATTGCAGCTTCTTATCTATGAAGATTTGTTTTTGTCCAAAATAAACTTGACATTTAAAAAGTCACACCGGGCTGTGACACATCGATTAAAAAACAAACAAAAAAAAAAAACTTAAGTCAGCAGATAAACTAAGAATGAAAAGAATAGTTTAATTTGATTTAGTCAAACTCCGTACACGTATAAAATTCACCAACATTAAAGCGTAAAACACTTATTTCCAATGTGATCCTCATGAATGAGCAAAAAGACATAAATGCAACTGACTAAAAAAAACAACAACAAACAAGTAAAATAGAACAAACCACATGTAGCAAATAGCAAAGTAAGTTAGCTCCAAACATTAGCACCAGCCTGCAGTTAGCACCACTGCGCCGAAGCTAACGTCACCCACAATGACCCACTTTTCTTACCTTCAGCTCTTTTCACACAGACAACATAATGATTCACAGACAGACAGAGAGAGAGAGAGCAGCTCCTGTTGTTTGAGCGGCTTTACGCCGCTTCACAGCCTCAAACTGAAAACTCCTCCGGTCCAGGGAGGAGCCGCCTCCTTTTCCTCCCACGGCTAGCTGCTGTTAGCATCCCTGTGCTACACACGTTTCAACGCCAAACCCGGATTAAATTAACTCGCTGCTAAAAAATAAAATTAAATCAGCGCTCTGCGTTCACACAAAGTTTGTACAGCTGCATTAATCCACATTTAGCCTGCTCTGGGACTGGGTGACAGCTGGCTCTCAGACTGAGTGCAGGTCGACCCATAGAGGGCGCTGTTCAAAACTGACAGAATCTCAGTCTGTGATCACAAGGACCAAGTCATAAATCAATCAATCTGATTTGTTTCAGATCAATACATACAATGTGCATACATACAACCGTTTTAAAAAGATACAACTGGAATGGTGAAGTTTCTGATCATCTTTTAACTGAATCCCAGAAGGGTAATTTTGCCTCAGCTTCCCAACACGATAACGCAGCTGAATGTAGAACTATTGTCAGTTCTTCCACGAGGTGGAGTCTCTTTATGGATTTTTCCACAAAAGTAAAAAAAAAATAAAAAATTACCTTTTGTTGCAATCTAGTTATCATAATCTAATCTAGTTACCTGTGGTATATCACTAAACTAGAAGCAGTGCGTGAAGCCCAACAGGTGGGATGTCCCAGGGTGCAAGAAACACAAATCAACCTTCTTTTTTTTTTCTTTCACAGAAACAAAACAATCCATTTTTGTATTACTTAGTCAATATACGTGATGCTGCCCCCCAGTGGTGAACAAAAGGTCAGCAGGGGTTAGCGGCCAATTGCTGCAGCACATTACTAAAGGCGCAGTCACACCATGGCGTTTACCTCAGCGTTTGGCGAACGCAGTGAAAGGTGGCCAAACATCAGCAAAACTCACTTTCCCGGAGTTTGGTAGCGAACCTCAAACGCAGCACGGCATTCCACAACGTGATGCTAGTGGAGGCCAGCAGAGGCGGGCCTTAGCCAGCGCTCCATTAGAACAACCGGGACTTTTTCCCCCGACGTGGCAACGTTGTGGGAGAGGGGTTCGGCACACCGCTGTCCAGTGATTCTGAGCAGGCAGGGCGAAGCAGCACCCAGCGTAGACGATCGCACTAGTAACTTCGGCTAGCGGAGGCTACCTCGGTCGTAGCGGAGATTAACAGTCTCTACTGCTCGCCAACGTAGCCACTGCAGGTACGTCGGCAATCGGTGAAAATTTTTCAACATGTTGAAAGTTTTGGACGCGGTCGCCGTTCATCAGCGAACACCGGCGAAGGCCAGCAGAGGCTACCGGAGGCTAACGATCACTGACGTTTGCAAATACGTTCATCCATGTTGGCCCAAACGCCTTTAAACCCTGAAGAAGGTCCCTGGTTTTTCATTAAATATGTATTTGAAGGGAAGCAATGACACTTCTGGCTTATTTTAAGTTATCATGGAAAATAAATGTCTCCATTAAACAAAGATGTATCGGATTGCTTCGTATCGCACAGAATTGAATTGTTGCATAATAAAAACTATGGTCCCTGAAACGTACCATAGCCCATGTATCCAGATACGTATCTGATTGTTTTATAAGGGAAAGATGCACACCCCTAATCAAAGTGTACTTTTTATTTCGCAAAGCTTAGTTTAACAGCCCAACAGGTCTGTTTAGACATGTAGCTGACAAATATAATTAGGGTTGCAAAATTCCAGGAATTTTCAAAGTTGGAAACTTTCCATGGCAATTAATGGGAATATATGGGAATTAACGGGAATTTTGCAAAATTGCGGACTAGCCTATAACGGGTAACTTAAATGTAGCTGGAGAAAAAAAAATGTCTTGCAGCATAATCTTGGTAAAAAAACAAAAAACAAATTTAATGCAAATTCAGTTGTATTTCTACCCTGCATTGTGCATTCCTCAATCACATGCACACAGCACACTACTTGCTGCAGGGCTATTGAAGCCACACTACTGCATTTGAGCCCAAGGACGACAACGATTAGAGTTCTACTCGCAAATAAAGCAAAGTCAAAAATGTCTTCTTTTTTTTTTTTAAATTTGTATGAGAAATGTCTTTTTCATGTCTGCTTATGACAAAACAAAATGTGTATTTGGGTTGTCTGTCCTTACTGTTCATTTTTGTGTGTACAATCTGAGCTGTACAAACTGCACCAATATGAATTCCACCAGTTTCGACAGCGTGGTCATTAAATGATCTGAATCTGAATGTTTATATTTATGTTTGTAAATATTATATACCCCGAATTTCCTGTTAATTCCAGTTAATTTCCGTAAATTCCCGTCAATTCCCATGGAAAGTTTCCAACTTGGAATATTGCAAATTGTTCAAAAAAATGGTCAAAATTTCCAAAATTCCGAAGCTCAACTTCCCACGGAAAGTTTCTGGAAATTTACCGGACATTTTCCGCCCCTTTGCAACCCTAAATATAATGTATACATAAAAAAAAATAATAATAAAAATAATAAAAAAATCCAATTATCTCTTCTTGAAGACGTCAGACCAGAAACATTTTCCTTCATGCACATCTTCATATGGTGTGCTACAATTGTGTGAATGTTTGCTAAAATCCACAAACCGATTTAGCAGAAGTTACGCTTACAAGACTCACAGATGGATTGACAGGGTGACTCCTATACACACCACCTAAACTTTTGTTTGCAGGGGGGGGAGCTGTATTTTTTTAAAAGCTGAGGAATTGCTGTAGAAACTGATCCATCTCAAAAGAAAAGCATTAACATTAGAGCTGTTGTATAATCATACATTTACAGCATGTCAAAGGCCCAAACCGACAAAATGTACAATAAGAAGAGCGAAAAAAAAAACGAAAAAAAAAAAAAAAAAAAAAAAACAGCAACACAAAGTTACATTCCACTGACTCTGCAATATTTCAGATTTTTTTTTTTTTCTTTCTGCTGATGCAAGCAGCTAAAAGCTCCGAGACTTTGGCATCAGCCTACCTTTCATTACCTGAACATGCTGTGGCCATAATAGCAAAACAGCTTCTGCAGAACGTAAGGATTTTCATTTTGCAGAGCAGACATCGTAACAGTCCGTAACACAACCATACCTCAGCCAACCTGTGGCTATAATTAAATGAGAACTCATTGGCACTCACAACAACCTATATGTCTGAACAGCTTTACACAGTGACCCCACGTACTGTACGCCATTCTAATCCACACCTCCATCTCTAGCCATCTGTAAACCAAATTACATTTGTGGCCAGTCGTGCAACATGCACGCCTTCAAATTTTCAAAAATCATGACTTTGAGGTACAAAAATCTATCAAAAGCGGCACAATTCTTGGATCATAACCAAAGTGAAGCATTTCTTCTTACTGTGACAGCTTATATTTCGACCACGTTTCATAAAAACGTGCTCACAACTTGCACAAAAATACTGCTAACCGACAAACAAACCAAAGCGAAAACAAAACTGCTTGGTACACACCAAGTTGTAGGTCACACCTCACAATGGGTAACGATGAAAAGTCATTCAGCCTCAAAGTGTTATGAAGATAATTACAAGTGCCTCTCTATAAACTAGGGTTTTTTTGGTAATTGTCATTTAACCTTATAATTATGGCTGAACGGATTCCTCGTGGAATAATAACAAACAAACAAGACAAATCCTTCTTTGAACCCCAGTTTTAGATAGAACTGTGAAATTAACAGTATTTTCATCCAAGAGAACAGCTTTGCAATAAATCGGAAATAAATTTGTAAAACTAATGATGACAACTTATTGAGATTTATTTCCAACATCCATCCACACTGATCCTATGTAAACTAATTTATGGCACAGCAATGCGGAAGTAATGTTAGGTCAGGTCTGGGAATATGCGCCCGGTGCCACCACACTACGGCACTGCCGTGGGTCCTGGATGGCAACCACCCAGGCAGACAACCGGTCAATCCCCACCGCTTGAAAGTAACCATCTATCTGCCGCAGCCAGGTGAAACGTGGGCGTCGTCTTGGCATTCTCCAGCC
>OMMV01046064.1:3162-16062 GCA_900302635.1 Chatrabus melanurus | reverse complement strand
AGAACTGATGGGGGAAGTGCTTTTTAAATAAACACTCCCCTGTCTTTATGAAGTCACACCGCAGAGAATGGATGTGTGCAGCAGAGGAGGGGTTACAGATTGGGAGGGTGTAGGCTTCAGACGGAGCAGGAGAGGGGAGGCTGGCCTGTGATAGCGACATATGTCTAAAAAACTGTGAGGGGCGCTCCTCATTCACAGCACACAGCCACTGTACAGCCCAGAGAGCTGGGGAGGAATCTGCAGCTGTCACTCCAAAAGCTTCACCTCCATTATTGTCACAGCCAGCTCGGAGAAGAAAGGATCTCCTTCAACAAATACAGGTCAGTCACCCCACACTGTGCTCTCATCTATCCGCTTTATTTAAGTGCCGACTGATATGTAACAAAAAGAAAAAAGTAAGTAAGAAAGAAAAGACAGATGCTTTGAGGAGGAGCCAAACCATTGTTCTCTCTCTGTCTCTCTCTTTTGTCACTCATATTTGAGGATTTGAAGGCATGAATTACAGGATACAACTCAAATTTTTGTAGTTATAAACCCTCTAGCTTTATTTATCGTATCGCAGCAATCAATTTTAAGATAAATAAAAATGACTTAAAGCTGGAAACAAAGTTGTGAGGCTGTGGTACCGGTTCCGTCAGGCTCATGAAGACATTTGTGTTGTGTGAAATTTGTATACTTTTACATGGCTGAGTGATTGTGAAATGATTGTGAACAAAAAAGGGCAGAGCTGCTGAGAGAAGGGCTGGACTGGGATGGGGGATGGAGACCCCTCTAAACCCATTTATCATTCAGTGCTCGTTGCCAGCTGCTGGCTCGTGTCTTTTTTGTGTGTATATAAAACACAGCTGCATCTGTTTTAGAGGTAATCTATTAATTTTGTGCATAAGTGCTGGCTAGGGTTTCCCATCCTTTGTTAAGGGCACGTGCTGTTGTATCTCACATATTTTCTGTTAAAATCGCCACCTTTTGTTTTCACTATTTACGCACAAGTTGATTGGGCAAAATGTCAGTGAAAGTACGATGATTTGATCGCCGTTTATTGGGTTTTCCTCAAAATTGTAAAATTTGCTTTGTCTGACTTGGTGGGCTTTACTAACCAGATTTATTGTTGAAAAAATATTAATAAATAACAATTTGTTCCGGCGTATTAATGAAATGAAGAGTAGAATGAGGCCAGGGTTACTTTATCAGCTAATATTATCAATGGTTGGGCTGCTCAGTGGGCTGTTGGGGCTAATTAGCCTTTCCCAGCATGCTGTGCAGATATCTTGATCGTTCCACTGCAGCACTACGGACAGTTCCTGGGTGGTTCACACCCTTACCCGTACCCTACACTTTAAAAATACCCTGCTTGGAAACACATCAAAAGCATTATTTCATTATCTTTTAATTTTGATAGCGCCTAATAATCCACTTAAAAACCAGCACTACCGTATCATCAAACAAACCTCTTCGGGTTCAGGATCTCTCTCGTAATTTTGGACTTGAAGAGGTTGTTCAGTTTTGGTCAGCTGAAACGTTCTCTGTAACACAAAGCTGAACTTCCAGTTCTCTGTTTTGCCTTTGAAAGGAAGTTGAATTCTGTGGTAATCATCAGCTCTTCGGATATATATTTACAGGGATGGTGTAACATTACACACAGAAGTACATGGTGTCGTAAATATATCGCTGCCGCTACAGTGGTGTGCTGTGGCCTGTTGTAGTGACAAGAAAATCCAGTTGGTAATTCATACCTGTATGTGAATGTAACTGTATCAACTTAAGTTTCTAATTTTGTAGAAAGCAGACATGACTCCCCTCTCCCCCTCCAAAAACTAAAACAACCAAACAAACAAACAAAGAAATCCCAACCATAGCTCAGGTTGTTTTTGTGAGCATACATAAATTGACTAAATTAAACCAGACATGCTGATCAGTTGGAAGAGCCTACAAATGTACAGTTTTCTACAGTATGAGTGTATGTGCATATATGTTTCTTCAGATGCTCATTTAGCAACATAGTTTGTCATCCTGAGTGAGAACAGTCTGCTGCACAACTAAATCACAGACGACTGAAAACTGAGGTCTCCTTTGGCACAGAGGCATACCCAACATTCCTGGAAGGGTAGGAAGTGCATTACAGTCAGTTCACATTTCTTGCAATCATCTCACATTGAAAGTAGCTAATGTTAAATTTTATGCCGCTTAATACTTTGGGGAAAAAAAGGGTTATCTATGTTTGCACTAAAAGCAGGTTGATGCAACTTTCTCAGGTTTGTTACAACTGTTTTCCGGCAGACTCTATGGGTTTACATACTTTATGGTTACAAATATGTGTTTTTATTGTGCTTTGCAGATCAGTTCCGTTTGATCTGCAAAGGACGGAGTTGGTTCAGTACCATTATTTGGCCATCGGATGCTCTTATCGGTCAATGGGCTTTTGATTTCCATGGCAGCAAGGGGTGTAATGATGCCATGATGAGTAGTTGGCTCTTCATCGTCTTGTTGGATTGGCTTATTGTTCAAAGTGTCAAACACATATCCTCATGCCACCCAGTAGAGCTTTGCTTTTAGTCTTACATAAAAAGTGATCTTCCTTAACACAAATGCAAAGAGAGTAGTAGAGTAAATCCATGAGACCGATTCTGCAGTGTGAAGTGGATGAGAGTCTAAGGCTACATCGGAATACTTATAGTTGCTTACTATATAGTAGGCAAAAAGATACGTCACAATCTGTAGGGTATCCGAATACTCAGTAGACATTTAGTAGAAGTTGGACAGGACCTGGATGGTCTGCTACCTACACTATGCTAAACACTATTCCATTATGCAGCTGGAACTTGGTAACCAAAGAAGACAAACTTCCCGGGAAAATTCAAAGAAGATACCTGACATACACGAAAATGGTAGTGACATCCCAGGGGCCATGGCATTGTGCAAAAATACATCAGGAGCCGTTTTAAAAAGTCTGCCGTTGAAAAATAGAAATTTTCGTGGCATATGTGGATATGCGCATATACATCATATGTTAACACCCGGGTCAAAGTCCAGGTAAGTTGGCGGTGGCGTAGTATGTCCGAATTGTGTCCCTACTACTCGCTTCCTTACTTCTAATACGAACTACCTAGTATGTACTACAATAATGGTTAGGTAGTATGTACAACCAACAATAAAACAAAACAAAACAAAAAATGAAACAAATGTAGTGATTCTAACATTTACTTTGACTTTTAATTCATTGCAGACAGTATCAGGTCAAGTCTGGGAGCATGTGCTGATGCTGCACTTCACCGCATCCACGACGCCACAGAACCGCCCCGGGTCCTTAATGGCAACCACCCAGGCAGACAACCGGTCCAAGCAATACGTATGCAGACAGCATGAACCCAGGATATTTCATGTGTTTTCTGGTCAATTTTATTTCATTTGGTAATATACATCCATTCCTGCATTTCAGGCCCGTAACACTTTCCAAAAAAGTGGACACTAAAGCATTTACCACTTTGTAATGTTGCCATTCCTTCTCATAACACTTAACAGATCTTTTGGCATTGAGGATACCAAGCAATGAAACGTGTCAGGTGTTATTTTGTCCCAGTCATCCTGCAAACACATCTTAAGGTGTGCAACAGTACGGGGTTGTTATTGTTTAATAATATTAAACAATGTTAACAAGTTAATTGTTTAATGATATTATGCACTGCAGAGGGAGAAACATGCAAATCCCTTCCAATCTTTTTTTGTTTTTGTTTTTTTTGCAAAACACTGTTTTTAACCATTTCAATAATTTTCTCAAGCATTTGTTGACAAACTGAAGATCCTCTGCCCATCCTTGCTCGTCAAAGACTCAGCCTGTCATGGATACTGCTTTTGTACCAAATCGTGATTGCAATCACTTGTTGACATCACTTCTTTGAAATAACATTATTTAATTTTTTTTTTAACCTCATTGATAGCCTTGGCTTGCCCCCATCCCAACTTTTTTTGGAATGTGTTGCAGGCCTGAAATGCAGGAATGGATGTATATCAACAAATTAAATGAAGCTGACCACACAAAACATGAAATATCTTGGGTTCGTGCTTGTCTGCAATGAAATAGAAGGCAAAGTAAATGTAAGAATCACTGCGTTTTTTTGTTTTTGTTGTTGTTTTTTGCATTTTCAATACTGTCCCAACTTTTTCTGATTTGGGGTTGTACTAACCAATGTTAATTACATACTAAGTATTTGGATGGAGAGTAAGACTCCACCTGGATTAGATGCCAGTAAATCACAGGTTATTTCCCCAGTTGAGGTCGAGACCCGTTTACAGCTGGGTGGACTGGGACAATAAAGTGTCTTGTCCAAGGACACAGACAAGTAGCCTGAAGCACACACAATTGGAATCAAGCCCCAGTTTATAAGTTGGAAGTTCAACTCCTGCCCCACAGAATCACTTGCTCCGCCAACTCAACATAACCCCAACCCCAGCCACGGTCTGTGATACCTTCTGTGGTGATGTGAGTTTGCAAGGACGTTTCTACCACTTTTGTCCTCTGTGATATTTTCTGAGGAAATGTACTTCATGAGTACATTGTGCCAAAACACATTGTATCGTCTGGACAAATTATATGTTTTCATGTCTGTTCATGAATAAAATCCAGTCATAGAGTCTGCATCCTCCAGGGCTGCCATTTTCCAAGTGTGCACAAACCACCTATTGTAAAATGGTAGGCAGGTACTGTAGCTCGCAACACAGCTAAATAACATTTCTGAACCAGGTCTGTCTGATGGATAAATAAACATATTTAATTAAAAGCATGACAGAAACACTTCATAAGTACAACCCCAAATCAGAAAAGGTTGGGATGGTATGGAAAATGCAAAAAAAGAAAGAAAAAAAAGAAAAGAAAAAACCCCAAAAAACAACAAAACAAATACAAAAACAAAACAGTGATTCTTACATTTACTTTGCTTTCTATTTCATTGCAGACAGTATGAACCCAAGATATTTTATGTTTTGGGTGGTCAATTTCATTTCATTTATTAATATAATCCATTCCTGCATTTCAGGCCTACAACACATTCCAAAAAAAGTTGGGACACTGAAGCATTTACCACTTTGTAAAAGTGGTAAATGATGTTTTGACATTGAGGATGCCAAGCGATGAAATGTTTCAGGTGTTATTTTGTCCCATTCTTCCTGTAAACATGTTTTAAGGTGTGCAACAGTACGGGGACGTCATTGTTGCATTTTTCTTTTCAAAATTCTCCACACATTCTCTGTTGGGGACAGGTCAGGACTGCAGGCAGACCAGTCCAGTACCCATTACCCCTTCTTCCTCAACCATGCCTTTGTAATCCCTTCCAATCTTTCATTGAGGACCATTGTTTATAAACATTTCAATAATTTTCCCATGCTTTTGTTAACAAACTGGAGATCATCTGCCCATCTTTGCTCCTCAAAGACTTAGCTTTTCGTGGATATTGCTTCCATACCAAATCATGATTACAATCACCTGTTGACATTACCTGTTTGAAATAACATCATTATTAAAAAAAAATTTTTACCTCATTATTAGCCTGAAATTTCCCCCATCCCAACTTTATTTGGAATGTATTACAGGCCTGAAATACAGGAATTGATGTATATTAAAAAATAAAATGAACTTGACCACACATAACGTGACATATCTTGGGTTCATATTGCCTGCAATGAAATAGAAGTCAAAGTAAATGTAAGAATCAGTGTTTTTTTTAAATTTGCATTTTTCATTCCATCCCAAATTTTTCTCATTTGGGGTTGTAGTATGACAAAATATAAACAAAATGCCTTATCATAGTCATACATATTAAAAGGAATTCAATAAGCTCCTGCCGTGCACATATACAGTATACACACACAGTATACATAGTTTAACTTCTAAAATAAAGTTACACATATGTACTATGTCATTCTGTGTTTGGGTAGCAGAGTCGTTTACACCATTGTTTCCCAACCCTGCTCAGCCAACCGAGAGCCAACAGACACCCAAATGAGCTAATCAGCTTTTGTCAGAACAGAGAGAAATGAAAAAAATGTGCAGGTTAGGGGGCCCTTGAGGACTAGGTTTGGAAACCACTGGGTCAGAACTGTAGCCTCACATCTAGCTGCTCCTGTATAACATTTGTATGTTCTCTCTTTGCCTGAATGGGTTTTGTTCTGAGTTCAAAGTAACCACCTAAAATGGAATGTAAAATATCAGGTGGCTATAGGGGTGACTGCACTTTACAATCTGTGCCTTTATGAACTTACAATATTTTCCTTCAGTTGTGTTATCCATTACAATTACACAAGCAGGTAAATTTTAACAAATTTTTAATGAATAAAGACTCTGCCCTATTTCCCCATATGACACAATCATTTATTTCTTCATAGGACCAACACCATGGGAGGCAAACTGAGCAAAAGAAGGAAAGGATATGATGTAAGCGACCCCAAAGAAAAGAAAGATGAAGTCCAAGCAACAGCTGTCATTGCAGAGGAGCCCATCCAAGCTACAGCAGAGAGCTCTACCCCACCTCCAGTCGGTGAAACAGATAATGTGACTTCAACAACAGCTGTAGAAACTGTTGGGTCAGATGTAGCAGGAGCTCCAGAAGAGCCCAAACCTGCACCTCCAGAAGAACCAACTCCTGTCGGTCCAGACAAAACTGCTTCAGAGGAAACAGCTTCTGGAGCTGCAAAGGAAACAACACCCATTTCTCAAGAAACACAGGAAAGTTCACAAGGAACTGTACCACAACCAGGAGAAGCTTTTCCTGAAGAAGCAGCTTCAAGCGCAGATTCAGAGAAACCTGATTCAGCCCCAGAACCCATTATTGAAAAAACAACACCAAAGGAAACAGTACAAGAGGAGCCTGTCGTGGCAGCAGCAGTAGAACAGATATGTTCAGTACCTGTGGCTGCAACAGAGGCACCATCTGCTCCAGAATCAGAAGAACCTGAGCCCAGTGAGGTTGAACCTGAGCCAGTGGCTGCACCTAAAGGGCTCTCTGTGCTAGAATCTCAGCCAGAACCAGAACCAGATCTCAGTGCAACAACTGCACAAGATGCTCCTGTTGTCAAAGAGGAGATGGCTGACACTGGGTCCAAAGTCCAACAGCCAGAGCCAATACCACAGAATGTTTCTGAGACAGAAACTACTGTGAAGGTGACAGAGACTGTGGTGCCAGTCAATGTCACTGAAACAAAGCCAGTAACTGAGCTAGCCGTGGAACAAGTCCAAGATTCAGAGAAAGAGCAAGCAGAATACCAATCCCAGGAACCAGAGCAAGCACAACAGCCAGAGCTGGTGCCTGAGCAACCACCAGAGCCAGAACAATCATCAGAGCCAGAATCCAAACAATCACCAAATATGGAGCCAGAGAAAGGACCAGAGGAAGAGCCACAGCAAATACCAGAGCCAGAACCAGAACAAGCACCAGATATAGAGCCAGAGCAACCATCAGAGCCAGAACCAGTGAAAGCAAAAGAAGAGTTTGAAATCTTTGCAGTGGTGCACACAGCAGATGAACAAGTAGGAGCTGTTGAGGCAGACTCAGTGGTAGCTGAATCTCATTTTACAGAACTTGAGACTGTGAAATTAGAAGCAGTAGCTCCAGAGGTTCCACAGAATTTACCAGAAAATGTCTCCACTGAAATTCAGCCTGCAGAAGAGGAAATGTATGAAATGGACTCCTCTAGCATCAAGCCAGTTGAACAAGAAGCAACCATAACTGCCAGTGAGATCGTCATCCCGGCGTCTCTCTCGGCTAGTGATGCTCCTGCAGGGCCTGAGTTAGAAGGCAAAATGGAAAATGGAGAATTGGAGAGTCCTTCTCTTACAGAAAATGTGGAAGAAGTAAATGCACCCCCCGCTGTAAATGGAGAGTGCACATCTCCTGTGTCTGCTACCCCACAGACAGAGGAGGCTCCTGTCAATGAGCAATGTGATTTTGAACTGAAAAAGGACATGAACCTCCAAGAAGCCCCAGAATCAGTCTCTGAGATGGTGGAGGGTCTCAGCACTGCAGTCACCCAAGCAGTCTGAAAGGAACCATCTTACAAATGAAAGTGAATGCAGTTTAATCATGACGCAAGAATGGTGCAAGAAAGCCGTCGACATACCACAAACACAGCTAGACCTTCTGAAGTGCTGATACCGCTACTACAGCGGCTGCAGCGGTGACTCTAGACATAAACTGCAGCCAGTTGAAGAGAAAGAGAGATTGATAGAAAGCGAGAGAGACAGCAAGCGAGTGAGATGGAAGTGCAGAGAGGCGAGTTTGGACTTTGAAGGGCGAGCAGACCCTGACGGAAATTGGACAGGAGAGGATGAAAAGTAATGCTGATGAATGTGACGGAATCATCTTTATTTGTGTGTGAGTCTGGTGAAAATTACAAAGTGGTTTATTGGAACATCTTTCCATATTAGCACATAATCTGACTTAGAATTCCATACATACTGTATATCCTTTACTATACGAAGAGACGTGACGTGAAATGTTTTGGCCTTTTCTAACAATAACTGTGAGGAATGTTAATTTTAAACTGGTTGTTCGGAAAAGTGAATAAAAAAGATTTCTATTGACAGCACTCTTTTTTTATGCCTTCTTTCCGAAATAGTAATAAAACACTTTTGTATTCTGCAATCTAGAAACAATTTTCAAATCTCCAATCTATTTCAGTCGTGTTCCAGAAGAAGTACATTCTCGGCTTTGTTAACTTCAAGCCACTTGTTGTTGACACACGCTGCCACTGCTGCACATATCAGTTTAGCGGGTCAGAGTTTGGCTGATTATTCGTAGAGGAATGTCCTTTAGATCAGTGGCCGCAGTGCAAATATTGTGATTGATGATCCACGGCTGGCTGTGGGCGCGATTGGGAAACAAAAAGTCTTTGTAAATGCAGAGATGTCGATTCTCCTTCTTAGGTAATCATCTGCACCTTTGTCTCCATCATATCACCGTGCAAGATGATTGTAGCTCTCCACTGCGTACACACGGCTAACATTTCACAGATCCAAGGCAGCAAAGGGAACTACAGGGGGATGGGCAGGAATGTGTGCAGAAAGGACAGAAAGGAGAAGGTGGGGGTGGGGAGATGCTGTGTAGCATCAGAAGAAAAGACAACGTCCAGACCAGACTGTCTTTTAGTTTGTAGACATTTTCAGAAGCAAGGCAAGTGGAGGGGATGTGCACAGTAAACAGTAATAGGAAGGGAAAACCACGTTTTGGCATCTACCTGATGCCTGCTGAGAGAATGTTGCCAACCCTTCCGTTCACACTCACGTTAGCATCTAGAGGATCTTTTGTCGTGCAAGCACTAACACACACACACACATACGTACATTAGCACGGGGCGATAAAGTGATGTTTGCACTTCTGTTCATTTATGCACAGGGAGGTGTATGCTTGTGGAGACACTCAACCTTGAAATACCAACTGCACTGTGGGGTCGGCGTTTTAGGGGAGATGTAACAGCGATAATGGAAACCTCTGATATGACTGTCTCCAGCTCTAAAGTGAACCCATCAGCATATCTCTACTTCTTCAAAAAAAATACTCTAGCTTGTGCATTTATGAAAAGAATGTTGTGGGGAGGGTTTGTGGTTTGGGAGGATGAACTTGCATGCTTTTCTTCTCTCTTGCGGAAAGGTCTTGTCAAAATGTCTGTATGCATGTGTACTGCTGCCACAGGCAGCCGTGGAGGTTTTAATGGTAAATTATATACTTGCATAAAATAACCAACATTATACATAATTTCAACATCAGCTTTGAGAGAAATGAAATTTGTATGTGCATTTTGTGGATTTTTATTTTCGAAGTATAATTCATTTAGCAAACTTCATAATTTCTTATCAGGGGTAAATGTGAAAGGAGATGGTGTAAGAGGAAAAAAGTAACAGACAAAAACTAACGGGAAAAAGTAATAGCATAAAAGGCACCCACAGTATAAGAAAACCTTTACCTTAAGGACCCAGGAAGTGCTTCCATATTCCCCTAATTTTTGTAAGGCCCTATGCATAGTAGTTATACAGTCAGGTCTGCAATTATTGGGACAGTGACACAATTTTTTGTAATTTTGCCTCTCTACAGCACCATAGTGGAGTTGAAATGAAACAGTCAAGATGTGCTTATAGTGCAGATGTTTAGCTGTAATTCAAAGGGTTTAACAGAAATATTGTATCGTAAAAACATTTATAGCCATTTTTATACTGCAATGTGAAGCGACCTTGGGTAGTGAGAAAGGCACTATATAAATGTAACTTCATTCATTCATTCATAGTCCCTTAATTTTCAGAGGCCATAAGAAGTAATTGGACAAAGCAAGTAAAGTAAGTATTATTTTTAATACAAATCATCACTTTTACAGCCAGTTTTTTTAGAGAAGTCAGGGGATGGATACATGAACATTTCCAACTCACTGAATATGTCTTGCACTTCATTTACAACAATTATTAAGAAATACAAACAGTATGGTACTCTATGGTAAATCTGTCTGGACTCACCAGTTCCCAAAAAGGGTGTAATCGTGTAAGAAGGAGACTAGTGAGGGAAGCCACCCATGACAACTCTGAAGGAGTTATTGGTTTCTTTGGCTGTGATTGTAGAAACTGTGCATATTGAGAAACTTTTGTCTGTTGTGTCACCAGTATTCCAGCTTCATGGTGGAGTGGCACCAAGAAGGATTTTCTTAATAAGAACACATGAAATTTCAGCTTTGCCAGAAGGCACATGGGAGACTCGAGCCTAGATTTGATTTGATTTGATCAGGTTTCTTGTATTAAAGTCCTTCTCTGTTCCTCTCCATCATGAGGCTGTGACTGGTGGTGGTGCTATTTTTGTTAAATCCCTTGAATTAAAGCTAAACATCTGCACTATGAGCATATCTTGTTTGTTTCATTTAACCTCCATTGTGTTGATGTAGAGAGGCAAAATTACAAAAATTATGTCACTGTCCCAATAATTATAGTGTTGACTGTATATAATACAGTAGAGGGGCATATGAAGTGACTCTGATTGGCTGACTCTTCTATGGAGGCCTTTTTGTAAAATTTGACTCGTATAACAAAGACTTCTCGAATTAGGAGGTGGTAATCCTAATCTCCTTCAATGGAGAAAGAAAACCTGATTCTGAATGTCTTTTAGGCTTGACATGCTTCTCAGTTCATTTTCTCACACCTTCATGTTTTAACCTCCATTGAGATTTTTATTCATTTTATTCAATTTAATTAATTATTAATTACGTTCTCTTTTCTGACTTTAGAGTTCCCATTATAAATCATGAAGAAATATTGTTGAAATTATAAAGAGAACATTTCAGAACAGGTCGTGCCAGTGCATTAGAACCTACCTAAGACCTACCTCCTAACCTAAGTGATAGTAAAACTTTATACATGCTTTCATCCATTCCATTGGTATTTGCCAATATTAACTTTTTTCCTAGCAAAATCTGTTACTTTTTTCTCAATACTTTCTTTCCTACCATCAAGGGGGAGTGCCAGCAAAGGAAAGCAAACCTCCCTGCAGATCAAACACAGCTGTTACACAACAGACAGAACAGCAGGAGCAGCAGTGGCTTTGTGATAAAATATTAACTTTAAAAAACTGACTAAATTGATTCCACGTGCTCTTGCATAAAGTTTCCATTGATACAGTTATTTCTGAAGTGAATGCATTTCTCTACTTTTTTTTTCTTCTGAGTTTTGGCTTTCTCTTACTTTTCTTATCTGTGTGGATGCTATTATCTTTTCAGGACCGTTTGTTTTTTTGTTTGTTGGTTTGTTTGTTTCTCTGTCTGTCTAGTTTCCAACCGATCTCCTGGAAAGTGTCAATCTTACCAAGAGAAAGAACATTATATTTTGGTGTTACTTGGAATCCAGCTCCATATGTGAGCCACATGAAAAAGGCAGCACAGCGCAATGTGTTCCACTTGTCTGTGCGTACACATTTCTGTGGACGTTTTGTCATTTCCCACTAACTGCTCTTAACTTTGGTGTTAAATTATTTATAAGATACTGAAACGTTACTCTGGTATCAGCCAAGAACAACAAAAATCATCCACTAGTCACGTCTCAGTAACCATTGAGGCGAGAGGGCCGACTATGGATTTAATTTGCTCAAAGACCCAAAGCATTTATTTGCTCCTCTTGAACATTTTTCCTGAAACTTCCTGTTTTGATCTTTGTCTCCAACAAAATGGCCTTTTGCTGTATTTCAGTAACAGATCAACAAAATTGCGGCACTGAAGAGACAAACTCAACAGCATTTAAACAATCGCAGGTGAATACCGACATTCAGGTCCAGAAGTATTTTGGCAGTGACACAATTTTGATAATTTAGTCTCTGTACATCACCAGAATGGAATTGAAATGAAATAATCAAGATGTACTTATAGTGTAGACGTTCATCTTCAATTTCAGGGGAATAACAAAAAAATATCTCACATTAACCATTTAAGAATTACAGCCATTTGTATACATAGTATCTCTATTTTTGGAGCCCATAAGTAAATGAACAAAATCAATATAAGGATTATTGTTCATACAAATCATCACATTTACAGCCAGTTTTCTTTATCCAAGTGAAGGGATGGAAACAGGAACATTTGCAAGTCTGAATATGACTGAATATGTTTTGGGCTTCCTTTGCATCAATCACTAAATAAATACAAACAGTATCATACTCCATGGTAAATCTGTCTGGAGTAGGCAGTTCTCAAAACTGGTTGAACTTGCAAGGAGACTAGCGAGGGAAGCCACCAAGACACCCAGACAACTCTGAAGGTGTTATAAGCTTATGTGGCTGTGATTGGAGAAACTGTGCACAGTGCAACTTTTGTCTATTGCATCACCAGTCACAGTTTCATAGTGAAGTGGCACAGAGAAGGATTTTCATACAAGAAAACAGATCAAATCTA
>OMMV01046009.1:2318-14670 GCA_900302635.1 Chatrabus melanurus | reverse complement strand
AAAAGCATAAAAAAAAAAAAAAAAAAAAAAAAAAAAAAAAAAAAAAAAAATCTACGTTTATTTCGTTATTTCACTGAAAAGTAAATTCATTAAAATGAAATACCAAAATTCAAACCTAAACCAGTGAGAAAAACTCCTTTTGACTATGACAAATATGAATGAATAATTAAATGTTATTTTTAAGTTGGCATTTGCAGAATGTGAAACTGAGCATCTAAATGAAGGCAGGAATTACACAATCCCACCATCAGGGGGAGACAAAATCTGTCTATCTAGCAGTCACCCAGAGCAAACATCAATGCCAAGAAGAAACTCACTGCACAACTCCCAAAATAAAGTGATCGATGGAGCTCACAGGGGCTACATCCACAATACTACAGAACCGCCCTGGGTCCTGATTAACACCGGGCCACCCCTCCTGAAAGTAACCATCTATCTGCTGCAGCCAGGAGAAACGTGGGCGTCCTCTTGGCCTTCTCCAGCCGCTGGGGTCCTCGACACTGAGGCACCTGCATGTTGGATCAATGCGCCACATGGACAAAATGTCGTAGATGATGTTCCCTGACAATGCAGTAGTAGGCGGTCAGCAGCCCTCCATTATTGTGCATTTTCGTGGTACCACCCAGGGAGCTACTTTTTGCATGTTTGTATATTTAAACGACCTTATTCTAAGGTATATTAACAATGATGCCACTCGCAAAGGCGTGGATAGCTATGTGAACAACATAAATGAATCTGGCTATTTAGCCAATCAGCGGCTGGCATTCGGGTACATGTGATCAAATAGGAACAAGATTTGGTGGTGATATCACATGTGTTATTCATGTTTGTACAAGAAATCCTGGACTCGCAAGTTGTTTCACTGAGACTTCTTGGAACAGACGTCGTCAGTAGGCTGAAAAGTGGAGTGAAATCGATGGAATCAAATAAAAAGTCATAGAAAACCGCTGTGATTTGTTCTCCCAAGGTGGGTAATCCTTTGTTTACGTCTCTCAGCTGTTCACCTTGTTGTATAAGCTTACCACTTCTAATTGAAGCAAGCAAATTAGACAATGTTCCCAACTGGTAATCTCATTCTATAGTATCATTTGACTGATTGCCAACATTTATCAACATCAAAGTCATAAAACATGTGACATAATGCGAACTGAAACTGATAAACAGAGTTTGTGCTGTTTATATCACCCATCCTAAACACCTACCTCGTACAGCCTATACGTACAATACAATTCTTGAATAAAACAGGCTCAGACATGATGTTATTATATATGATATCGTTAGCCTCATAGCATAATTGCCTACATTGCATAGAGAACACACTTTCTATAGCCAAGAATGCTATGAGGCTAACGATATGTTCTGATGCTTTTTGAGCCATCAGGTTGTTGCGACAACTGGACTCTAATATGTACATGGTTACTTAGCTGCAACATTTCTGTCTCTACATGTTTGACATTTCCTTGTTATGCTTTGTTTATTTGTTACCGTTATGGCCAAAGCAGATGGTCCCCCCCACTGGGTCGGGTCTGCTTGAGGTTTTTCCTGTAATCAAAAAACGCCTGAGGGAGTTTTTCCTGATCACTGTCACCATTGTGCTTGCTCAGAGGGTGGGTAAGGTTCGACCTTACTCTGGTGAAGCACTGTGGGGCGACTTATGTTGTGATTTGACGCTGTCCAAATAAACTGAATTGAATGTATAATATATAGTGTCTTTTTTCAGATCTAAAGAGCATTGGATCCACGTTCGGCTGCCACCGGGGTTGTTACAGCTATGTTACTAACAAAGGGAAATTAGAACGTGGAAGGCCTCTGTCCTGAGCCGCACTGAACTGTGCTCCTGCGGGGATTGTTGAAATTGTTCTGCTGCAGAATCTGAACGATCCGCTGACGCAGACGAAGGTGATGATTCTGAGGACGAATGAGGCGAACTCTGAGGTTGTTATAACAACCTTACTGTCAGTCATGAGTGCTCTTGACATAATGTATGTTTGGTTAATACCTTTACAAGTTTTGTAAAACGTCATATTTGATGCGACGCTCCATGAGAGGTCTTCATACAGCTGGTAGCCTAAAAAAGTTCCAGATCATCGATCTAGTAAAATACACATGAAAGACAGGCTGTACTGGAAACGTGTATTGCACATGTCCAATAAATAAATAAATAAATACCAAGTGGCATCAACTATGTGTGGTACTACGTTTACTTTTATATGACAGCGGATTGGTCATGGGATTTCTTCAGTAGCTGTCCCCTGGATGCTGAAATATGGTCATTTCCTGTTTAGATAGTCATCTTGAATTTCAGACATATCAGAATTAGAATCAGCATACTTAAAAACCCTAAAACCCACACCGAGATCGTTGAAATCGGGTTACAGAGACAGGCCACCCCAGTGTAATTAGGCTAATGAGCTAATTATGAGATTTTAACATAGCTATCCACAGCTTTGGAAGTGGCAACATTGATTTTTGATTCAGCAGATTTTTTTAAATTTTAAACAGAATTCAATGTTTCCATAGTTCTCAGGGTGGTGCCACGAAAACCATTTTCTAGCCACATTTTTATGCTGCTGCTCTCGGCCTACAAGAGATACTCCTCATCCGAGTCCCCCTAAGCAATCATTCATTTGACACAAAGTCATTCCAGTGGTGCCCAAGGATCCTCCAAAGTGGCCAAGTACCAAAGACATCACCTTAGCTCACGGGTTAGCATCCAAGTCTCAGAACCATACAGTAAGACAGGGAGCTCCAGGACCCTAAAGACTTGGACCTTCGTTCTCCTGCAAAGATATCAGCAAACACCCCTGTGCAGCGACATCATGACTCCATCAGCTCCTCCCAGGTGGCTGCTGACCTCAAAGGTGGAGCACCCAGAGACATGAATGTCACTGCTGAGATATATGAACATGATGATGTTGACAAAAAGTAAAGCTCATCCACCCACTTAACTCCTGAAGTCCACATCGGTGTTTCACCTCCTGCATCAACCATTCATCAGCAACTGTGTGATTTTATGTCAGTTTTGGGTTCTTTCTTTTAGAATAGGGTTGTAACAGTACACATGGCTAACAGTTTGGTACTAATCACAGTGTCGAGGTCATGGTACAAATCAAATCGCTGCACACTACAGTCAGGTTTCCTCACACAGGTGCAGAACAAAAGACAACTAAAACATGGAATAAAATCACCTGAAATGTTCAACCAGTGGCTCCACATTTCCCACATTCTGCCTCAAGTTTTAACATTGCCTTTTGCAAAAATCACATTAAACACAAGCATCTGCACATGACAATATAATTCACAGTCAATGTTGCAGACCTCATGGTTGTTTCTGGCACACAGCCTGAGGTTCGCTGCATGTCAAATATTTTGGATTTTACAATGTCAGGTTTTTTGGTTTTTTTTGTTGCACCCCATTTTGTAATCAGTTGTATCGTGTTGAACTCATTGCAGTAAAATAAATCTGTTTTCACATGTGTAGAAATGTAAGTGTGTCACTGTGGTGACACAGATTTGGTTCACACGATGTCAAGAGGTTTCATTTTGACGTGTTCATTTATTCAGTGACAAAAATTGCTTAATTTTGAGACATGAGCCATATATTTGCAAATGTACGTTGTCGCTCCATGACTAAACATCATCGCCTCACCGCATTAAAAACAAAAACTGATAGGACCCCTGAGCAGATCCCTCAGAAGCAAAGATATTTTCCACCAAATCTGCCTTCTAAGAAAGAATAGTGAACAGAATAGTAATTAAATTATACCCGTTTGATTCAACTCAGGGCTGCAGAGTTGCACTTACAGACCAGCGTGTGCACGTTTGTCACGGATATGGAGGATTGAAAACATGCTCTTTGTTCACTGTTTCATTCAGCAGCAAAGTGTGCCGACCACCTTTGGGAACGTAACTGCTGTGCGAGTGTGAACACACCACAAGAACACAGGTTTAACATGCACCGTTAGTTCAAATGCTGCAGCTGTGATACGACAGTGGGGGGCTGATGGGTAAAAACACACACACACGACTTTTCATGCAGCACACTCTGTGTATAGTCAGAGTCCTCCAAACAAAAACCACTTTGATTTTTCTGTCACAGAGGGACTGCAGCATTAAAAAAACCACAGGCGTGCAAATGACATCCTTATGTTTGTCTAAAAAAGGGACGTGATGCTTTGGAGGACGTGGAACAAACACGCTGAAATTTAAACCACACCAGAGATGTGCAACTGTTAGATATCAGGTCATTTGTGACTGAAAACACTTACGATGGTGATCTGGTTCTGCAACCTCTCTTTGGCCTCTTCCTCCTCCTGCATCTTCTTCCTGTTCACACACACACACACACACACACACACACACAGATAGATAAACTGCTTTACATATCTGTTACAGTTGTATCTTTGTCGTGTGTAAAATTAGATGGAACCACACTTCTTAAAGCACAACTCCAAACTAAATTCATTTGACCGAGCGCTCTGTCAACCCCAGACTTTCATTTTCTTGCTTCTAACAACGTCTGTGACCGGTGAAGAAACAGTCAAATGTTGCTGTATGCACACTCTCTCCAATCACAGCCACTCAAGTTGGAGATTGGATGTCTTGGTGGATTCTCTCACTAGTCTCCTTTGTTTTTGGACTGCTCTATAAAAACTCACAGTTGTGCCAGGCACTTCACATTGGCTGATGTAACTGAAATTTCCAGTGACTTGTACGTTTTCTTGTATCCTCTGTATCCTGGCTCGTGCTTTTCAAACACGTTTTCAGAGTTGCCTGGAGTGTTCATTCATTTTCACCAGGGGTAGACACTAAGGCTTAGGCACCTTCACCAGGGGTAGGCACTAAGGCTTAGGCACCTTCACCAGGGGTAGGCACTAAGGCTTAGGCACCTTCACCAGGGGTAGGCACTAAGGCTTAGGCACCTTCACCAGGGGTAGACACTAAGGCTTAGGCACCTTCACCAGGGGTAGACACTAAGGCTTAGGCACCTTCACCAGGGGTAGACACTAAGGCTTAGGCACCTTCACCAGGGGTAGACACTAAGGCTTAGGCACCTTCACCAGGGGTAGACACTAAGGCTTAGGCACCTTCACCAGGGGTAGACACTAAGGCTTGGGCACCTTCACCAGGGGTAGACACTAAGGCTTAGGCACCTTCACCAGGGGTAGACACTAAGGCTTAGGCACCTTCACCAGGGGTAGGCACTAAGGCTTCGGCACCTTCACCAGGGGTAGGCACTAAGGCTTTGGCACCTTGCTTGCTGTTGGTCAATTTGTATAATTTGAACAGTGAACTTTCTTTATAAATAAACAGTTAGTGGGTTAGACAATGATGAAACTCAACTCCAACATGTTGGGTGTGAAAAAGTTTTAAGAAAGTGGCGAGGTGACATAATGGAAAGGTCGGGGCGAGATAATGATGGCGAGCCAATCAGACAAAGTGAAACCACGCTTGAGTGAGATGTCGTTTGGGGGGAAAATGCCACCAACCTCGTGTTAATGTGTACCCCTGTTCATGTTGATGTTTTTGTTATAACACTGCAACACAGCAAAAACCCCAGTGTTAAATTAACACTATAAGTGTTAACACTAGAAAGTGTTTATATGTGTCCACTGTTTTCCTATAAACACTTTCTGGTCTTAATTTAACACTGGGGTTTTAGCTGTGAAGTTGGATCAAATCGTACTGTAGCTCGTTATCAGTTTAATGCCTGACGGAAACAATTTACTGCTTAAAAACACAAACTACAGTATAAGAAGCATTGTTCACATACTTTGTGCGCGCTGTTATGATTATAACAACCTATCGCTATCTTACGGGGTGCGTAAACTGAGTGCAAAGGTTGGCGCAGCATGCAAAGGGGTTGGGTTTATCCAGCATGAAATCCACCAATCAATGTCGGCTGTCAAACCAAAGTGCAAGGTGCACATTGAGAATCAGCTGGTAAAAACAGACATAACACTGGAAGCTGCCATGACAGTTGGATGAACACCTAGAGTACGTGAATATTGCATCTTTTAACATGTTACTCCACTGTGTGAAGGGTGTACACTGACCACTGTGCATGGGGCACGCACATAAGGTGCAGCTCTTTCAGCTGCACTTGCACAGAGATGGACCCGTTGCGTACAATACTTTTTAAGGTAAGTTAAGAGCTGTTGCACGCCTTACGGTCTGTGCACTGTGATGTGGTTGGAGTGATCCTTCTTTGTCTGTTACAAGGTTGGAGTGTGTTATTAGTGTTGATAATGTGCTTACGTTTTCATTTCAGTGTTTAACGTCCCGTGAAAACCGAATCCTTCCCTCTTTGTCTCTACACAGCCCCAGCTGTGGTGAGGAAGAAAAGTGCTGTTAAAATATGCTACAAATAAGAGTTAATAAAGTTGATTTTTCCATGAGTTCATTCATTCATTTTCTGCCGCTTATCCAGGGCCTGGTCACAGTGGCAGCAAACTAAGCAGCTCAGGCCACACTTCCCTATCCTCTGCCAGGTCCTGTAAATCATAATGGGAATCCCTAGGCATTCCCAAGCCAGCTGGAAGCTTGAATCCTTCCAGCATGTCCTGGGTCTTCCCTGGAGCCTCCTCCCAGTTAGACATGCCTGATAGACCTCTCTAGAGACAAAACAGGTGGCATCCTCACCAAATGCCCGAACCACCTCAGCTGACTCCTTTCGATGCAAACGAGCAGCGGCTCTACTCCGAGTCCTTCCTGGATATTTGAACTTCTCACCCTGTCCCTGAGTGTAAGCCCGGATACCCGACGGAGGAACCTCATTTCCGCCGCTTGTATCAGCGATCTTGTTCTTTCAGTCACTACCCAAAGCTCATGACCATAGGTGGGGATAGGAGCATAAATTGACTGGTAAATCGAGAGCCTTCCCATCTGGCTCAGCTCGTTCTTCATCACAACGGTCTGGTTCAGGGTCTGCAGGACCTCAGACGCAGCACCTGTCTATCAATCTCACCATAAATTGTTACTTTTTAGTTTCATTGTTATTTTTGTGTTCAGTTCAGTTTCATGCTCTTATTATGCGCTATTACACTCTGAATGCAGAGTGCTAAGCCGTTTATGTAAGGAGCGTATGAGTGCTGCGCTCTTAAAACGGCACACTGTCACTGTGCTAGACTTTAGACCTGCTTTTAGGTGGTCTAAAGCAAAAACGCTTTCTTATGACGGACGATAGCTTTGCATTTGACTACACCTCATTTTTAGACAAAGATGCCAATGTGCACACAGATGGGCGTGAGTACTTTCGGTATTGATGAAAAATGGGCGCTGGCTGAGAAAATGGCAGCTGCATTGAGTGGAAACTAGCAAGGACACTTGTGCTGCTCCATGCGCTGCTTTGTGCAGGGTACAAAGGGGTAGGGGCTTAAGAGAGGTAGATATGTTCCATGCTTCAAACCCTGAACCAGGTTATCTCCAGGACCTGCATCAAAACTGGATCCTGTTCCTGAGTAGATCCAAGGGGACTCTAATCACATATCATCTCTGTCAGGTCACACAGGAAAAAACAGATAACTGTTTTTTGGCACAAACCGCTACTGCAGTTTGAACATTTTGAATGGTCTATTTTACATCCAATCCTTCTTCCTCAGATCTGATTTCTTTTCCTTTGTACATTAACAAATTAATAACTGATTTATGTCAGGTTCTGTCAGATGGGGTTCTAAGTTTGGGAACCTTTACTCTGTACATGTTATGTCTGAAGGTTTTTTTTTTTAAATCTAAGGTGTGTGGAGTTTGTGTGATCTTACCTGTGCTCCTCGATCTGCTGCTCCCTCTCACGGTACATCTTCTCTCGGTTCTCCTGCTCCTTCCTCTCCAGCTCCATGCGCTCCTCTTCAAAGCGCTGCCGCTCCTCTGCTGTCTTCCTCCTCTCCTCCTCCTTCCTCAACTCCTCCTCACGCTGACCACAAAACACAAATTAGACAGACGTCAGTGGAAGTGTGTCTCGTAATAATGAATTGTGCCGAGTGGCCCGAGATCGACACCGTTTCATGGTGCTTCTGAAGCTGCGACGGTCAAATACAGTCGACACCCTGAGGGTTGCTGTGAACACATTCATTCCTTATTTTCTTTAATCTCTGCTTGATACTTGTAGAAGCAGTAAAAAATAAGGATGTGTGATTTCGTTCGTCATGGGGCTTCACATTTTCTGTTTACTCAATAATTGTGAAAAACTAACCTTGGGACTCTAATTGTTTCTTGGAACACTGGTTTCCTCTGTTGGCCCAATCCATCCTTCCTACAGCGCTTATCTGGGTCATAGTGTCAGTAGTCTCAGGTAAACTATAACGTGGCTCTCCTCCACTTCCACCTGGGGGATTCTGAGGCATTCCCAACCCAGATGGAATATACAGTTTATATAACCCCTCTAGCATGTTCTGAGTCCATCCCTGGCCTCCTACCAGTTAGCCATGTGGTAATAATGTCCAAAGGGAGGTGTCAAGGACTGCAGACGCCTGAATCACCTCAACTGGAACGTGTCAGACCAAAATAAAACAGCAGCAGTTCTACGCTGAGCTCGAGGTTCCCACCCAGCCTCCACAGGCGAGATTATCCACACTGCAGAGGAAACTGCTGCTTGTGTCTGTGATGTCACTCTTTTAGTCTGGAGCCAAAGTTCATGGCTCTGAGTGTTGAAACGTACAATGAATGGCCCACTTTGCTGCAGATGCCACTCCCCACCCAGAGGGCGCAATCAGCTTGTTTTCTAGCGGAGTAGTTGAGCCGTTGATTTGAAGGTACACCTCCTATTGTGTCGCACCGCACTCAGGTACCAGCGAATATTTGTTTTTACAAAACATATATAACAACGCTTTCATTCCCCACCCCCCCAAATTCAAGCATTACATTTGCTTTTAAATTGACAACCAAGAGTCAAAGGGTTGCTTCAACCTTCCCCGCGCTTCCCTTCCTTTTCTTTTTCAGCCTCTGGATCACTTACCCTCCCTCCATCTTTTCCTTCTCTCCCTTCCTTTGGTTTTCCCTGCTGCCGTCCTCCTTTGTTCTAAACTCACTCCTCACTTCCTTCCACCGTTCTTCCCTTCCCATTGAGCACTCACCTTGGCTTGTTCCCAAAATTCCTCCCTGTTGATTTTCTTCATCTCCACCTCGGCATTGGTCTTCTCGTACACTGTTCCCTGCACCAGGACGAGAGAGAGAGAGAGAGCGAGAGCGAGAGGTTACTTTCATCACATGAATGTTCAATAACATCACATACACCCAAACACAGCGTCACAAAACAATACCCTCATGAACAGATGCTCATATTATATAAACATAGTGGCCCCAAAACCAGCAGCCTCAAACTGGTTCCAGACAGGGTGGAACGGGTGCAGGCTTTCATTGCAACCACAGACTGGCCCAGATGAGTTCACTGACTAACACCACTTTGAGCAGAGGGGAGGAGTTAATCAGTGAAATCACCACTGATATGACTGATAGGACTGAAAACCTGCACCCTCTCTGCACCTTCTGGAACCAGACTGAGGTCCCTGCACTACGATTTCTCCATCCTGAAGAGAAATTTCCTGTTGCACACCGCTTTGCTTTGGCTATTTTTTTTCTGAAAAAAAAATAGACCGATGGCATGATACTTTCACTGCTAATAAACCGTTCAGTTCAGTTTTTGACCATTTTAAATGAATGAATGAATATACACAATTTCATTTTCTCCTTTAATTTATATATATATAGTGTTTAGCAGTGTTTTGATTCATAAACAATACTTAACATTGAACAGAGCTATAAAGAGCTACATCTGATTAGAAGTCAGTGAAAGCTCCAGATTAAATTGTGACAAAGAGACCTTAAGGTGCAAATGTACGCAGCAGTCCAGTGACACTTTAACGCGGCCCGAGTGATCCAGGAAAGTCCTGATCAAGGGAGTTATTAGTTTTCATTCGATTCCTGTGGAAACTCATCTCTCCTATTCTTCACTGCAATCCCTCACGAAACACACAACTGCAATACATAATACACAAAGTGGTAGATATTTGCTGAAAGCTCAGGAGGCGGCAATCATAAATAAGAGATGTCAACTCAACACCATCTCATTTTTATTACGTAACCTCTCCTACGTCCTCAGGTGACCTGGGAATCGATCCAATCCACCATGTTAAAGGGTGTTCCAATTTCCCTATTTGTGCTGAGAGGATGGCGGAGCCTTCCCACAGGGGCCTAACTCTAACCAATGATACATCAAACCGTCTTTCAATGAACCGGCACGCCCCTTTATTGTGAATCTGTCAGTGATTGGACGCTACAGGCTGATCAGCTGCCGGTGCAGTCGACTGCATGTAGTGACACTCCCAGCGTGCACTGTCAATGGTGAGTGCCCAGGAGCAGCGGGAATGGAGGGGCTGTGCCTGGTGGGATATGCAGGAGATCAGGTGGTCAGAGGAGGAGGAGGTGTTGTGGAACAAGGCGAGCTGTGGTGGATGACTGTTGCTCCCGTACACAATGCGATCGCACACTTTGTACGTAAACTCCATTCCTTCGTGAGAAAATCTCTCACTTCTCGGTCCACCATCTAAATATCAACTTGCATCTCAAAGGGAATGACAGGTGATCTCTGATTGGTTTATTTCAAGTTATGCCCAAAACACGCCCATAATTAATTACAATGACAAGAAACCCGATGGACCTAATGAGACACCGTCACCGTTCTTGTGTACACAAAATCTTAAAACACTAGACTGTGGCAGCCCATCACTTCCTTCATGCTCAGAAAACAGTCGGACATTGAGGCTCATCCGTTAAAGTGCTTTTTATGTGCAGTGCGATCATAAAGAATTTAATTATGCGTTTCTGTGACTGAACATTAAAATGGAGCCTGCAATGGTCCTGTCTTTTCTGTCTTTTTCCCATGTGTTTGTTTTTGCATTGCCTTCAGTATATAGACTGAACTCTAGGTGTCAGTATTGAGTCGTTTCATTGTGTAATAAACAGATTTCTTTCTCTGTCTGTCCATACCACGTCTCTGTGCTCCTCGTCTCGGGTTTTCAGGCGGCTCAGTACCGGACTCGCCATCACTGTCGTTCCATTGGACAGCCGCTGTGCGATGATCGAATCGTCGAGGTCGTCCACGCTGCTGGCATTGATGATGAGTTCTACTCCCTAAAGGTAGACAGTAAAAGAAAGAGAAAGGCAATAAGTAAGAAGGAAAAGGATACTGAAAATAAAAGGGAAAAGTGCATTTTGGTAACGTTTGTCCATTTTAAGAGCGGATTTTACGAATCCTAATTCTACTTATCAATGAGGACGATTAGCATTTATTAATTAAATACATATGGAGAAGCATGCAAAACTATAGAAACCCCTAGGTTTTTATAACTTGTACTTTTGTTGTGATATCAAATTAAAAAGAAACTCAGGCTTCTCTATCTTAAAATCTCTAAAATCTTGTCCTTTAAACTCAGTGAAAATAAATCTCTACAGCATGACATAAATTAAATAAAATATCAAAGATCTCATAAGATGAAATTTCAGCTACAGTTTGACAGAAGGCACATGGGAGACTCGAGCCTAGATTTTGGTACATGGGTGTTGAACCAAGTGAGAGAAAAAAGACACTGTCTTCAAACTTAAAGATACAGGTTCAAACTTTAAAAAGACATTTCACAAGTTGTAACTTTAAAAAGACATTTCACAAGTTGTAACTTTAAAAAGACATTTCACAAATTGTAACTTTAAAAAGACATTTCACAAATTGTAACTTTAAAAAGGCATTTCACAAATTGTAACTTTAAAAAGACATTTCACAAATTGTAACTTTAAAAAGAGTCATAGGCTCAACCTTAAAAAAGATATGTCATACATTAAAACTTTTAAAAGATATTTCATAGGTTCTAGCTTTAAAAAGATGTCATACGTTAATCAATTAAACAGTTTATTTACATCTAGTGAGGTAAACGTGCACCCGTGGTAACAAGAAGCAGTTTACTCCTGAGTTCTTTGTGCCTCGTATAATGACATTAATTAGCCAGTTAGCTTCTGCTTGCTAACGTGGTGTTTGCGTTATAAACAGACTTGTAGACTGATGCGACTTGTAAATACTTTTTTCCTCTTCATGATGAATTTTTGGTGTGAGACATAGTCCGGAAAATACGATAAATACAATTTTTTAAAAACCGTTTCCATGAGTGAAAATAGTCACAGTACTGCTATCCGGTTGCAAGAAGTGACTTTTCTGAATGCTCCTTAACTGAACTCACACAGAGCTCGATGACCCACAGGATCTGGATTATAAAAATAATCTAGGAAAGGAAAAGCTGATGGTGAGTCCATATGTATTTATACATTAAGATTTTTAAGTTTATATTATAACACGTTGAAAATGATG
>OMMV01045942.1:7664-17926 GCA_900302635.1 Chatrabus melanurus | reverse complement strand
CGAGTACGTTTTGTGACAAACACACACATGCACATGGAACAATACTGTGTGTTTGTTTGTGTGTCTGTTTCTTGATTTCACATGCTGTCGGTCTATTAACTGGGTTCTGCTACAGGTGCAGCCGCCGATTCGTTGTGTTGTTGTTGTCTTTTTGTGCTTTGTTGTTTGTCTTCTTTCTCCCACTCCCCCGCCCCCTTTTTGTTGCTTTGTTGTTGTCGTCCCTTTCATTTTAACATACTTGTATCATAGCTGCATTTTTCATCTCTATATTTGATTTGAACTTAAAGTCCAGTTTTCATGTCCATATACATTTACTTTAAATGGCCTTTAACTGATCCTTACAATATAGGAAATAATCTGATCATGCTGTCATTAGGCTGTAAGGCTAAGATATAGTATATGGTTATGTGTCCGACCAGAATCTCACTACTTTATCTCTGCAGACTAATTAGCCTCCCTGAGTCGACTCAATCACAGGGTCACAAACCATTTTCTACAAAAGGAACGGAAGGCAGAATTTATGTATAAATAAAATGACAAATTTTATGTTGTAGGCGTAAAATGAGCTTCCCCTGTTTGAAAGACCAGCAGCCACCGCTGTTGTTAACGCTAAATGCAGCAGAATCATTTCGCCCATCCATCCTCTCCCATTCCAGTCCACACACATGGAAACAAGAGCACAGACATTGAGTGACGCCAACAATCTGTAGCTTTGTAACCAACTCCAAAACTGTTTGTGTTCATTGTGGAGAATACAATGAATACAATGTGAAATTTTGGGGTTCTACTGGATGCTGGGGTTTTTTTCAGCCACTTTTTCTCAGCAACCCCATTCATGTCCCTCGGCCTTTGAGATTGAGAGACACCTATGAAGCGCTTACGGAGTCATAAGGCCGCTGGACAGAGGTGTTTGGCAATGCTGATACCTTTGCAGGAGAACAAAGGTCCAAGTCTTTTGGGTCCTTGCGCTTCCTGTCTTACTGTATGGTTGGGAGATTTGGACGCTAACCAATGACCTCTAGTGATGACGAGATGAATGAGTCTTTGGTACTAAGTCTCTTTGGAGGATCCTTGGGTACCACTGGAATGACTGAGTCACACGAATGGTTCCTTAGGGAGACTCAAATGAGGAGTATCACTTGCATTGTGAGGGAAGGTCAGCTGTAGCATTTTGGCCAGGTGGCACATTTGGTTCCACGATCCAGCACGTAGGTGACTCAATGTTGAGAACCCCAGCGGCTGCAGAAGGCCAAGGGGACGCCCATGTTTCACTTGACTGTGGCAGATAGAAGGCTACTTTTGACTTACTTACTGTCTGCTTGGGTGGTTGCCATCCAGGACTCAAGGCAGTTCCATAGCATGGTGGGAGTGGCGATGCGCTGCACCAGCGCATGCTCCCAGACCTGAGACTGGAGACTTTTTCTCAATGTGTTCTTCGTACATCTGTGAAAAGTGGTGCAAATTTGTTGTGATATTTACTAATGCTGTATGCTGTACTTCAGCAGTGTCGTGGCCAAGCGGTTAAGTGTGATCACTTTCAAAGCAGAAGGTTCCTGGTTCAAGGCCGCCCATTCTCCATGTAATGTGGAGTGGCATCAGGAAGGGCATCCGGTATAAAAATGTGCCAAATCAACATGCCGATCCATGTCGGACAAGCTGTGGCGAACCAGAGTTAAAATTGGGAGAAGCCAAAAGAACTTACTATTAATGCTGTACTTCATGACTTTAGAGGAAGCCATCTTCAAAGGTTCATCCTCTATCATTATTCACCCATTTTGGAACAGCAACCATGTCTACAAGTCTTTTGACTACCTGTGAATCACATAAAGTTGCTAATCATTGTAATTTTTTGTTGTCCATTTGCTGTTATGTTGTGGTCCTTGTACAAAAACTGAAATACTGTGTAATCTAGTCTATTCTACTCTAAATGACCATAATTATGTGACATGATCATGATCTATGCAGTCTTGTGATAATGTAATTATCCTGCTGTTAAACAAGTGTCTGCCCGATCAGGATAATCAGAAGTTTCTTCCGCAGACCTCCAGTAAGCAGATCATCCACCCATGACCATTCCAATTTAAAGAAGGGCCAGTTTGTGATACAGACGATAACAAAGGTCAATATCCAATTAACCACCCTAATTAAGACAGACTGACCACAGAAAGAGGACTACAAGATGTACAATGAAAATATCAATTTAACAAGCCATTAAAGAGGCTACCACTGGGATAGGTTCCAGCCCCCCCCCTCCCCATGACCCTTAACTGGAATAAGTGGGTTGAGAAAATGGATGGATTAAAAAGGCTTAAATTTATGTGCAGTACTTCAACAGGTCTACAAGCTTCGCCTGAATTAATTGAAATAAACATTTTTTGTTGACTTTCGTTACACTTGGGGGAAAGATTGTTCATGCTAATAGGAAGAACAAATTAAATTTTGGTGACGAGACGGATTAAATTCCACTTATTTGTCCTGTATGCTCAATCACACAACCAAGGATGTGCAGGCAACAAATCTGACCAATGCAGAAGGTGGTGGTACTGCACCATTAAGCTGGATGTCAACCGCCGTAAAACAAGACGAATAAGAAGACCTGAATGAGGAGGACGTGCTGCGTCTTCGAGAATGAGCAAAATTAATAAATCATGATCTCAAACTGAAAGACTGTGCTCTTGAATAAAGACAGGGAATAACCTTCATACTACTCACCACTCGACTTATTTGCGCTTTGTGGGACAGCCGGAACTACAACGGAGGAGGGCGGCTAGGCTAAGGTAAGGCTAACTGTATAATCATTTTTAAAAGCTTATTTACATTTAGTGAAAACATTGACGTTTTCATCCAGAATCACACCACGTTTTGCGCTTTTCAGTTCTGCCGGCCTCTACCCTTCGGACCAGAACAGGTATGGGTGGTTCATGCATGTTATGGAACAACTCCTCGTTCTGTTTGTTTCTGTCTATGAAAACAGTTAAAGATTTTTTTGTTTAGCCTTTTTTTTTTTTTTTTTTTTTTTTTTAAATCTCCATAGTCACTTTCCTTGTCCCTTCACATGAAAATTTCTGAGGACTTTTTGGGCGTTTACTCATCTGAAAAGTCCTCAGAGTGTGTCGCTGATCTCACATCATACACAAGTGCTGAGCACGCACAGACAGGTCTGCCTGTGGAGAATTAACTGACATGACATGATGATCTGAGGAGGCATGGTAGGCCAATATGCATGTTTATTGTGCTATTGCTCTGTGCAATTGAGCCTGTTTTTAGTGTGATTATATTAGCTTTATTTTCAAATAAAAGCATTTTCTTTATGAAGATTTGGTCTTCAGAAAGCATTTTTTTTGCAAAAACATGTTTTGAAAAAGTTTGTCTTATAATCGGGGCCGTCTTATATTCAGGCCAATACGGTAATGATGTTTAAAAAATGCAGAATTGTTGAGCATTGGCTCATGTAAACATTCTCTGAATGCCCTTCTTGTCGATTACTTTTCTTTCACTTCTTCAATTCAATTCAATTTATTTATATAGCGCCAAATCACAACATAGTCGCCCCAAGGCGCTTCACAAGGGTAAGGTCTAACCTTACCCACCCCCTGAGCAAGCACAATGGCAACAGTGGTAAGGAAAAACTCCCTGGGTGTTTTATGAGTACAGGAAGAAACCAACTTCTTTCACTGTCAAAAGCAAAGCAAATGCAATTAACAGGACATACATGTCCATAGACATGTTTAGTAATAACCTCTACCAAGTTTACCTCACTTTTTCGTCAGACAGCATGATGATATTGACGATGATGATGGCATCGGCAACACTGATGATAAAGATGAGGATGAAGGGTATGATGATAATGAGCGTCACAGTCGCGATGACAACATACATTATGCTGGCCATGATGATGGTTCAGTTAAACAGGACAGATCACTGGGGGAAGAGCAGAATAGAGCTCAATAGAATTATATTTGCAGCATTTTAATGGTAATCATGTGACACTGATCCAAGTCTATTCAAGGACTATTTTGTTCTCTGCATGTTGGCTGCATAGGTGTTAAAATGGTTATTCAGCTTATGCTAATTGTACAGTTCACATGGCAACCAAAACTCAAGAAGCAACTTTCATGCAAACACACACATGTACAAATGCACTCTTGTTGATTGAAAACAGCGCAATTTGAAAGGTTACTTCTGAAAGTGAATCGTGGGTGGAATCTACCTAAGTGAGAAAACGGCTTACTTTGAAAACCACCTCCAACATCAAAAGGAAAAATATGGGAAATACGTAAAACAAATTGAAAATGCATTAAAAAAAAGTCTCGTGATGTACAGTGTTGATAACACATAACACAATGTAAAAAGACATGTCTGTTGTTAAATGTAGATCCAAAAACTGTTCCAGCATATGAAAGAAGGAATATATAAATGCGGAGCTTTCCCACTCACGAATAAGAGGGTTTGTGCTTTGCAATTTAACAAGCATTTTAATATTTAAAAAAAAAAACAGAGGCGGTACAAGTTAAAATATAACCAATGCAGAAACCATGAAATAAAATGTGCAATCCTTCACAGGTGGTTCTGTGGTAACATGCCATAATGTATACCTACGCACTATATTTTCCATCACAATATCCAACTGCCAACCACGACACAGCAGTAAAAGAAAAAAAATTAGCTCCACTGACCTGCCGATAAGAAGGAACTCTCCGACCAGTGCCTGGCGTCTCATGGCCATGAGGATGTTTCGGACGGTCATGCCTTCACAAAAACAAGCCACCACCCTGGCTTTAGGCAGGTGGCCCCTCAGTCTTTCCAGCAGCCGGTCAAAGCTCTGTTCACCAGCATTGCTCCAGATTTTGCCTAAACAAAAACACATAAAATGCCAATCAATCAAGGAGATCACGCCGGTCTGTCTGCGGACACCAGAACTCAAAAATGTGGTTTATGGATTACAATCGTCCTTCCTTCAAAGAAGATTTGACCAAATTTTGGTGGTGATCAATATCTACCTCAAAAATTTAACCTTTATCTCTGCTTTCATTTTATCTTCTTCAATCTCTGATGGGGATGAAACCTCCATCGCTAATACCTCCCGGCAGAGGCGGACACTCTCTGTGCGCACCTTGTAGTTAATAAAAGATTTATTGAAATACATTTGAGGAGACAATTCAATCTGCAAATACAGTGGACCTGCTGAGTGAAAACAGATTAGCCATCACATTTGGATACTGCAGGCCTGTATTGCTTTAAATCTCTTAGACATTTTTTTGTGCTGAAGGTTCTATTCCCCATGAAATATAGCAACACCGTTACTTCAACAGGGTTCACAGACACGGTGTTGCTCTTGCTCCAAGTCTCAACAGATTAGCATCAACATATCAACACATATACATTACATATACCTATTAATATCAACATATTTTTTATATTATTACACATTTTATTATTTATATCGTTAATATATTACTGTTTTGTTCAACAGAGGCAATGCACATTATTGCAAAGCATTTTTTTATTTTGCATTTATTTTTACGTGATGACAAATTGCGCCTTTCTTTGCATCGTTTCTATCATTTTCTTTGCTGCGATCCGATTCCATGTTTCTTACCAGAGTGGGCGATACAGATTCCCTCCTTGGCTGCCATGTCCTTGAATGCTTCCATCCCACTTTCACCATAGTTGCCTAGGAAAGAGGAGCGTTTTAAGGAACTTCGTTTTGCTTGAAAAAGAGTCAAAAAGTTGTTTTAACAGGGAAGAATGCTGCGTAAAAGTGGCTATAATATATGATTGTAAGAGCTGTAGGTACAGTAGCTAGCTACCTCTAGGCAGCTACGTAAACGGGTCATTCACTACCTCCAACCAGCTAGGTAGACAGACAGATGGGTAGACAGACAGATGGATGCATACACTGTACTATTCATACAAAGCTGAAATTTATGTCAAACGAAGTGTCTTCCCACTGTGGCGCCCATTTCTTTGCCGGAGAAATTGGGTGACCGGGAAATTATGCTAATGACAGGCTGTACACACAATGGCAAAGAATGACATTTGCCTGGGAAAGAGGATATGTTTAACAAACTTTGTTTTGCTTGATAAAGACTCAAAATGCTGTTTTAACAGAAAAGAAACCCATGAAAAAGTGGCTATAATATAGGTTTGAAAGCGTTGTCGGTAGCTAGCTGCCTCTACCCAGCTACGTGAATGGGTAGTTCGCTACCTCTAGCCAGCTAGCTAGACGGACAGCTAGGTAGACAGACAGATGGATGCGTACACTGCAGCATTCATACAAAGCTGAAATTTATGCCAAAGGAAGCGTCTTTGCCAGAGAAATTGGTGACCAAGAAATTGCGCTAATGAGGTGCTGTACACACAATGGCAAAGAATGACATTAGCCTCGGAAAGAGGATATGTTTAACAAACTTTGTTTTGCTTGAAAAAGAGTCAAAATGTTCTAACAGAAAAAGAAACCCAGGTAAAAGTGGCTATAATTTAGGTTTGTAAGCGTTGTAGGAAGCTAGCTCCCTCTAGGCAGACAGACAGATGGATGCATACACTGTACTAATCATACAAAGCTGAAATTTATGTCAAAGGAAGTGTCTTCCCACTGTGGCACGCGTTTCTTTGCCAGAGAAATAGGGTGACCTGGAAATTATGCTAATGACGGGTTGAACACACTGGCAACGAATGATAGGATTCCCCTCTTTCATTTTCTTCCTGTTCCTTTATCTCTGTATTCACCGTTTTGAAGAAAACATTTTTTTAAAAATATATCATTTACTGCCTTTTTTCAGTGCTTCATCACTGATTTATTAAATTTTTTTTCTGATGTTTCGTCCTGTTTGCCCTTCATGTTATCAGTACCACGAATTAACCTCATTTGTTATCATTGTGTTTTTGTCCAACACACACAAAAAAAAAAAAAAGGAGGCTGACTCATTGGAGGAAAGGTGTCAAAGAAGAAACAGAAAATAGCAAAGAGATGGTAAACTATAGGGGAAGAGGAGCGCAAACAGAGAAAAGGGAAAAGAGATCAAATGTACAGAGAAAGGTAGAAATGGTGGCCAAACCCCCGCAGTGTGCAGCCAGGCTTCTGATGAATGTGACGGAGCAAAGTGTAAAGTCCTGTAATTAGTGTCTCAGTGAGACGAGTGGCAGACAGACGGCACGGAACACGAACACACACACGCGCACTGTTAACATCATCAGAATCGATAAAGCTTGTAACCTACTTCACTCGCGTCTCAACAGGGATTTACGTGCGAGACATCTCTCTCTCTCTCTGCAAGTCTGTCATATCAGTCTCTTTATTGCTCCGTCTTTTTTTGTCTCTCAAACACACGTTCTGTCCCCGAGCCAGTTTATATTACAAGTAAGAGCCCGCACGATTTTGTCACTTCCCCGTCCATCACTCCCATGAAAACACAAACACGTAATCATTTTCAAATGGGACACAGCGTAAGTCAGAAGAAGTCGGGCTCGCCTCTCTTTTATGCCATTAATCTGTCACCAGTAAGGCTGAAAAAAAAAATGTTGCAACGCGACGCCCTGAGTGATGTGATCTCACCCTAGACCAGGCACAACAGCTGGCGTGGAATCTGTGAAGATGGAGAGGTCTGATTGAACTGGTCGGCTCAACATGTACGCAAGAGGACTAAGTAAGTAATTAAGTTGTACTTTCCACAGCTGTGGAGTGGTCATCATCATCATCTTCCTCCAGTATTTTAGTGTCTCCCTGTTTTGTCGCCTTTGCTGGATTGTTAAAGCATTCGCCACATGTTTGGTGTGTTCCTCGTTACTGCTCTCCTGTTACTGACCTTTGCTGACAACCCTGAGCTCCTGAGCTTTTGTCTGCCATTCTAAACTGCCCATTGGGTGTGAAAATCTTTCGTTACTGAACTCAGCCCGTTTTGGGAAAAACCCCTCTGTGTAATACTGTCATTGTCTGGGACGGATCCCCTTTGTTTTTGGACCCAGCAAATATTCTGTTACTTTTCAACTTGCCACTTCACGGACACTTAAAAATAAAGAACTCTGGACGCATACAACTGATTCGTTCTCTGCGCTGGGGACACGCCTAAGTACTCTGTGACACCATGATTAATTCAAGATGACTAATTTAAGTGCTCTCTAGACTCTGTGGCTACCGAGAGTGAGGGGTGATTAATTTCTTTGGGATCAAAGGTCAAACCAGGCCTTTCTGGGTCTCATTAGGAAAAAATTTTTACTTGGAGCAAACAGAAATTTTGGGATTACTGAGTCATTTCAAACTAAAATCTGCTATCCAATGTCACAGTTTACTGAAATATGAGTACATTTTGTTTTTGGCTGTTACCATGGTAATGTTCCCGTTTCTGACATTATGTTCCATTAGAGCCAATAGACACCTGCATCTTGCAAATAGTTTGACACCAAAATTAAGTACGTACCGGTTCCTGAGACAACATCCACGGAAGCACGGACGGACACGGATGGTGCACTACGTGTAATTTAATCATTTATGTTTTTAGAGAGGACAGTTTAGTTGGCTCAGGACATGGAAAATATTAAAGCTGGAATTTTGGGGAAAATATCAGAAGAAATTAAATCAGAGTGAAATCCATCATGATCAAAATATGAGATTTTATTACACAAAATTATCTCTTAAATAATTTATGTTGATCGAGCTTGTTTAATGCTATCTGGGCAGTATCATGTGTGAAATGTCATTGATTTTGTAAGAAAAAAAACAAAAAAACATCGGCATTGTTACTTTGAAGCGGTTCACAATATTTATGCAAACTTCCTTCATGCTTCAGGTCTTCATAAACTGAGTCACTTTGCTGGTAAAGGCACACAGTCCTGCCACATGTCAGCATGTGACACGCAACCCAATCACTCAATATGACAAATCACCTGTGCTTTCTTCCTCAATACTGCATACCAAGAGAATCTGCTCCAGCAAACATGAAAATCCTCTTGGCAAATGCACGCACACGCACGCATGCACACACATACACACACAGAGTTAATTAAAGAGACGCACTGAACTTTCAGGCACACATGTCAATGTGTTGGTTATGACTAATATTGACCTCGCTGTCTCGAGCCCAGACAAATATGTCAGTGTGAATAAAATAATGTTTGATGTGAGATCAGATAAAAAGGGAAAGTCGCCGTTCTTGCAGTATGAATCATTAAACGCCTTCACCGGCTTTGTGACGGGCTGTGATCAAATATAAATGAGGAGCAAAGTCAAAAGGAAATAAAATTCTCACCTTCAGAAATTACAGTCATTGTTCAATTCAAATTACGTATAATTTCAGTTATTAAGTAGAATTATGTGCTTTATTTTTTTCCTGCCTTCATCCCGTCCACTAAATATTTACAAACCCACACTAACACTTGTCATTTGATTTCCAGCTTACACTCGTGGCTACGTTTGTTGCCTCTCCTATTGAACCTTCCACGAAGGTTCACTTACGCATTAGTGCTTCGTTATTGAGAGAGAGAGCGAGAGAGAGAGAGAGCGAGAGAGACAGACTTGATGATCCATAGCGCACAGTCTATGGCTCTAAGTGCATTTGGGATTTGGGGCCCTTGCTGTTGCTGTATGTAAACAACAAATTATGTTGTCAGTCCATCACAATGCTAACACATGTAGAGACACATCTATGGCAAATCAGCATCAACAGTTGGCCTAACTTGAATGTCTTTGGCAAGCAGACACAAGCAGAACAAACCGACTCCAAAGAGAAACGCCTCTTGTTGGGTTCAAATCACAAAATTCTTGTGTCAGTTCTTCAAGTCATGTCTGGGAGCACGCACTGGCGTTGCGCATCATCACGACCAGCACACCACGGAACCTCCTTGGGTTGTGGATAGCAACCATCCCAGCAGACAACCGGTCCATTCCCTTGGCCTTCTCCAGTTGCTGAGGTCCTCAACACTGAAGCACGTGCATGTTGGATCGTGCCCAGATAAACGTGCCGCATGATACTCCTCATCTGTAACTGCTCAGTAACTGCTCGTTTGACAAAAACTCATTTCAGTGGTACCTCCAAAGAAACCTAGTCCCAAAGACATCTAGTCATTGCCTTAGTCACTGGACAGCGTCCAAGTCTCACAACCATACAATAAGACAGGAAGCAATGGGGCCCTAAAGACTTGGGCTATCGTTCTCCTGCAAAGATACTGGCATCATCAAGCACCGCTGTCCAGCGACCTCATGACTCCATAAGCTCTTCCCAGGTGTATCTCGATCTCAAAGGCAGAGGTCCCAGAGACACGAATGT
>OMMV01045931.1:3972-15857 GCA_900302635.1 Chatrabus melanurus | reverse complement strand
TAATTTAAATACAGTTTTTACTTATTGTACATTGAATTCCATTCAAAGAGATTTTGTTGTGGTGCTCCCATTTTGCTCAGGGCCACCACAGCAGGTTTGGCATGGGATCCACATGTTGATCTGGTTTTTCGAACACAACTCCCACTGTATGAGGAGAACAGGGCTTTGGCAGCCTTAAACCTGGGACATTTCACTTGGGAGGCAAGCACGTTTACTATTTGCGCCACTGTGCTGTTGCATCACAGGAACTACTCTGAAAATATAATGAAATGTACATCATATTGCCATATTAAGATATTTTTACTGTATTTGTACAAAGTATGTTAATATGAGGAGTTCTGAAAAACTCATGTCTGTTTTGAATTGAGTAGGCTATATATCAATAGGATCAAATGGATTCTGCAGTTCATTACATTTTCAGAGTAAGTCCCAACAATCGACAGAATGGTGGCGCAAGCAGTTAGTGTGCTTACTTCCAAAATAGAATGCTTCCGGTTCAAGGATGTCCCCATTCTGCTTTTATTAATTTTTTGCAAATTACAACGGTTTTATACTGTAAAATTTACAGTATTTTCTGTCAAGGTATTTACATATTTTTACTGCATTTTTTACAGTATTATTCTGGCAACCACAGCTGAAAGTTTTTTCCATTAAAAACAATGGAATTTATTTTACAGTGCATCATCCACCACAGGTCCCCAAGGTGAAGCATTTTATAGCCTCTTGCTTTGGTTGTCCTGTTTTCACTTGCTTCATTGAAGTTTGAGGCACCAATGTACACGGGACATGAACCCACCGACATACGTCGAATCTGAATACTGCACCATATAAATATAAGAAAAATTCTCTGATGGACTTTAGACCAGGATTTTGTTGGTCTATGGTGCAATCACTTTCTGCGTCCTCTCGATAGCAATGCACCAACACTGCGGCTGTCCACACCTCATTTAAGACCAACGTGCTCATGGTCGTACAGATGACTATAATTAGACTTGCTATTTATAGAACGTGGGTGCTGGGTGTGGAAATGACAACTGCGTTGAGTGTAAACTAGCAATGATACTTGCGCTGTACTATGCACCAGTTTGCGCCACGTGGAACATCGGGCCCACTGTGTGTAGCAATCAAGTCCTCACTGTGCCCAAAATGCCACAAATTAAAAAGACATATGCAATTACACATATGTAAAACTATACATACACACACATACAATCAATGAAAGCAAGCCATCCACAGTTCAGTGAGATGATAAGTAGTGCTTGTCCTGTATGAGTCTCAAAGGTTGGACATCGTATCAAAATAATGAAAAGGGAGGATATGTCATCTCTGGTGTATGACAACCGTGAATGTTGCTCCCAGTTTTGGCCCACTACTCTATGCACTCGTCATTAGCATGTTTTCCAACCCACTTACCAAAGACATCACAGGCCAGCAAGCAGGGTAAGAGAGTGGCAATCTCAGCTCACGCTCAGCTGAGTAGCCAGCTGAATGTTACGTAAGACACATCCTGAAATATATGTGCTCCACTTTTAACGAGATTCTTCCTCAATTAAGATATCTTAAAGTAGATTCCCAGTTAGTTCAACTTTATTTAATGTGTGCCTCACATTGTTTAATGCAGGTACATAGTACAAACATTATGCCTCATCTGAGGCATGCATCTCTGAGCATGATCCGGTGCACAGGCGCCTCAGCGTTGAGGATCCTAGCAATTGGAAAAGACCACCAGACATGGAAAAGGCCAATGTGTGTGCCAATTCTCATGTAGATTTTCCATTAACTGGAAAGTTAAGTAATATAACGAACATGCAGTTTGAGTTATTAGATCAATAACTGAAATGTGCATGATAAGAAAATGTATCCACTCATAGCATCAACCAGGAGACACAGAGTCCAAAACATGTCACTTAATTTGGTTGTAAATCTATGCGCGCGCGTCTGCAACCTTTGCCTTTTCAAATCATCAGAAGCAAAGTTTTGAAATTACTGTACAGTGTTCTTGTAATAGAATACTCTGCAATCTTGAGGCTTAGAGACGCCTGCCAGGGATTCCCGATGGGAAATCTTCAAACAGGAGCTTTGATCAGCTGGTGTGGTGGGTAAGTTGTCATGCACTTCCATGTGTGTGTCCGTGTGTGTGTTTCAGTGGGGGGCCAGCTGCAGGCTTAGCTTCTTGAGGCATTTACAGAACCGTTTGATGTGGAGATTTCCCCACATTGAAAGCACAATTTGTTTTTACATGTATCATTGAGTGCATGTTGCTCATATTTAGTAGTTTAAATAATTGATTATTATGGCTTCACGTAATTAGTATAAGTTCCCTTGACCTCAAGTAGCACTCATTATTAGAGCGCATACCTCCAGCAAGTGGCAACAATTACCCTGATCCGGATCACTAAAACATGTTGCATTTGTGCACAGTCAGCTGCCACATCTTGACTTCTAGTTTTTAAGATATGTGCATTGATTTTCAGGTCATGTCAAGGACATTGCACTGTAGCTGCGTGTTGCCTCATATGATGATGCCTGAATACCACAACGGTCTCCACCCTCATGCAGTTTTGAGCTGGGTGAATGTTTTTGCAGTGGTTTGAGTGATAATCCGGCTATCAACTAGACAGAAAGAGTTCTACAGGCTGGGGACCTCCACCACACCCGGATAAGGATTTGACACCACACTCAGCACAGAGAAATTTGGGGTTCCTCTTTTGGGGTTCAGGATCATGCACTTCAACACACAGGTTGGTGAACAACCCACTCTTTCATCTGAGATATTGTCTGTCCATTGGTTCTTGAGTTGATAAAAATGATTTTAATGTGATAAACTCCTGGGATTACATTCTGGATCATCACCAGAATTCAACGGGCTCTTCCTGTTATAGCCAATGACATTTCTTGCAAAGACAGAAACAGGCACACAAACAAAGACAAAAACATGACCACCTTAGTGGCGTAGTCTACCCACTTTGAATGGCAGCTGGCAGGATTCAAAAGTGTCTATCATGGGGCAAACTGGGACACCAGAATGGCTTGCTTGTCAGCTAACCTCACAATGCTATTATGATTGGAACTCAGTTGGAAGTCTGATGTTTTGTACGACCTCCTCTTATTTGAGCCATTGAAGTCAGAGAACATGGATGCTCAAAGTCAAGCTAGTTTTTTATCAAGCAAGACAGCTGTAGTTGTAAAGGTGATGTAGCCAGCAGCCACTAAAACGGCATTATCTTGATTTATACAAACCATTTCATGGAGAAAATACAGTCGACGGTTTCTAAAAATAACACAGTAACAGTGCTATCTTGAAATCAATTTAGGGCATGTCCGAGCACACATTGGTATCTAGAGAGTGTATTTTGTCAGAGCAAATTTGAGCGTTGGACACAAAGGGGCTGAATTAATGGTCCACATTATGCAAGGGTGTGTTCGGGGTGTTTTGTAGGCATATGATGGCATAGTTAATAAGTGCATAGTTAACTGCTAATGAATGTATAATTAATTATGTATCAATCTCAATAAACCAACAAAAATGCTTAGTAAAGGTAAGCCAATGACTTCATAGGTAATTTAGATAAACTTAATAAGTATAAAATTTTTCAAAACTGAAATGACTGGCAAAATGGGTTGAAGACCAAAAAAAAGTCCAGTTGCTACAGACTAAACTTTGATATCTCTTACCTGCGTGGATTGACAAACTCAATAAAGTTTCTAAATATATTTTAAACAATCATAAGAAACTCTTTAGGGTTTTATTAATGTTCGTAACCAGGTTTCTTATGGGTCGAATTATGTAACAATAAACATATTATGCTATTATTAACCATTTATCGGGCAAAAATCTATGTTTAGTCACTTCTGTAAACATCTATAATGCCCTCCCCATGCCTCTCTGTGAGGTTGAAGGCCCATGTGGATTTCTCCCAGCCAATCAGTGAAGATTAGGCTATCTCACAGATAGTGACATCCTGGCATCTGGCCAATCAGCAGTGGTCCGTACCGGCAAGGAACCATATATGTTAAGTTCACTGTCCTTGATTTGCAACACAAAAATGAAAAATTTTGAAAAAAAAGTCACGTAATATCCTCTATCCTAAATTCTCTAGAGTTGAAATTTTGAATTTCCAAATATTTAAATGAGTGCCCTATAAATGGTTATTAGTTACCTCATCTTGTTAAGACATGATAATTAATAATCATCTTATAAGGGCTAATAAGGGCCTTATTACTAATTAACTATCGCTTATTACAAGTACCTTAATTTAAAGTGTTACCAGTTATTTTGGAGCATGCTGACATACACACTTTAACTCGAGTTAAAACAGGACAAGTGGAGGGAAAATGTGAGGAGCCATTTTCAAGCGCACTAGGACAAAATGGCTGAGTGACTCAGCACATAGACTTTGCCCCGAAATCCCTCAGTTGTACTGTTTATGGGATGGCGGCAGTGGTATTGCTGGGTGTTAAATCTGTGCCACCGTCTGTGACAAACATCAAACCAAAAATAAAATGGACAGAGTTACAACTGAGTCATCTGTGGACGTGAGTGGCCACCACAGAGAATATGTGCGCGGCGTGTGTATGCATGCTGGGGTGGTGCTTTGGATGTGAGCTGTGCATTCATTTAACAAAATGAATAGCCCTTGTACTAAATTAAATTTCTGTTGGAATTAAATGATGGGAAGTGGTCTCTGTATGCGCTACCGGATCACTGTGGGAGGGCAATATTGCTAAAAGGCTTTTAGATGATTAATTTAACGTTTTTTTCCCCCCTTCTCCCTCCCTCTCTCCCTCTCCCTCCATTTTTATTTCTTTGTTCTCTATCCAGGTGCTCATAAACCACAGCATTCCTTTCGAGTTGACATTTAGTAGCTAGAAAATGGCAGCGAGCCAGTCAACAGGGCGCTGCATCCAAGGAGGTGGGTTGAGTGTTGTGACTATGTTGTCTACATATGTGTGGAGGCATTGCAGGAGAAAATAACTCACATGCTTTTGTTTGCTATAACTAAAAATGGCTGACATTTTGTGTGAAGGAGGTTTGAGATGCTTCTCTGGTTTGATCATCAGCGGATACCTGTTTGATGATGCTGTATAGTCACTGCAGGGGAAGAAAAAACCTTCGGAGCCTATCAGCTAGCTAGCCTATTAAGGCCCATTCACACTATGACGTGAAGTGGTTGGCGCTGGCCGACGGAGCAGATTCTCAAAAATCGCTCCAGAGGTCCAAATTTCCTGTTTTCAACATAGGTCAACGTAGCTCAATGGATGGCAACGTTGTACTGGCGGAGCTCAACGTTTGGCGACAGCCCACTGACTTACTATAGGACGTAGTTCAACTTTTGCCATCAGAGGGCGTGTGCATTAGTACCGCACTCCACGGACCAGTAGTGTAGCTGATCGTCGACTCAACGTTTGAGACGTCACGTGACGTAGCCTGTATAAACTCGATGTAACTCTGCGATTTCGTCACTTGTTACTTCAAGGACTTCAAGCTCATACTCTTGTCGCAGCCTCTCCGCGTCATCCATCTTCTCAAGGCTCCAGGAACTGAATGACCAGCAGTGCTGGATGGCCCTCTCTATATACCAAGATCCGCTCCCGGTCTTGACCGTGTTCCGTGGGCGCTAGTGGCTGCTAGTGGCCAGTTTCCAAACACCAGTAGCGTTCCCAAGTGCCGGCAAAAGTCTGCAAACGATCGTCAAAGTTGATCTAAGTTGTGCTAAGTTGATGAAAGTTGACCTCGGTTTGGGCTACGATGTATAAAGCTGTCAAAAGTTGCCCGAGCATTCCATGAGATGACATTACTGTGCTACAACTGCGTTCTGGCCATTACCAGTCTGCTAGTACTCCGCTGAGCTCCCCTGCTCTGCGTTGAACTACGTCAGGCTGTGTCCAGTCAAGCCTCCGATGTTGGCCAGTGGAGGCCGGCGGAGGTGAACGGAGCAGTAACGGATTTACTGGTGGAGGTGATGTAGTGGTAGCGGAGCTCAACTCTTGCTGGCATTTTAGCATTAAAGTCGAAGATTTTAAGCATGTTGAAAATTTTTCCGGGACCACGACAAACAACAGTGTTGCCCGACTAACATGCTCCTGCAGAATCTGGCGGACCTCAGCACTGGTCAACATTAATCAAATTTTCACTCTCATTCTCAGAGTGTGAATGCAACTTTAGAGTTTAGCTCAGCAGGAAGCAATCCACAACAGACAGGAAGCATGACAAAACTGCTTCTTAACCTGCTGTAGTTCAGATAAAGCTCAAGTTATGGTCAAAAGCATCAAGGATTGCAATTTTTAAAAATTAATGTTAAAAGTCAAGGGCTTTATCTTGACGGTGTGTGCATTACACATGATGTGCGTGGTTTTGGGGCATATCCAAGTTCTTTTTACGATCTCGAGGGGATGTCAGCTGACTGCAAACGGGGTTTGATTTATCCTGTCCATTAGTCCATTGGATTACGATGTATGTGAATATTGTATCCTTTAAAACCTGTTACATCTGCTATGTGTGAAGAGTGTTAACTGCACCGTGCATGTTTATGCACATGGGTGCTTCAGCTGGCCTTTTAGATGGACCTCATATGCAAATTCTTAAATGAATGGAAGTACAGATCCTAACCCTAACCAATCAGTGCAAATGGATTCAATTTTTTAAGGTCAATGCCAAATATGTATTTTCATGCCTTGGATCCAAGTTTCCTTATATCTGTTGTGTAGGTATCATTGACAGTTCTTGAGGCAGTGTAATGTTGATCTCAGATTTTCCTTGACATAAGAGTCTGGGAGTCATTATTATATAGAGGATATGTTGTGTGTTTTGATTTTTGTTTGGATATTGTATCTCAGTTAGAGGCTGAATAATGACTACAAAATGCAAATGTTATAACATCCAAAGCAGCAACAACAACAACAACAACAACAATAATAATAATAATAAGAGGGCAGCACGGTGGTTTAGTGGTTAGCACTGTTGCCTCACAGCGTGAAGGTCCCAGGTTCGCTTCCGACCTGGTCCTTTCTGTGTGGAGTTTGCATGTTCTCCCCGTGTTTGCGGGGGTTCCCTCCAGGTGCTCCGACTTCCAAAGACATGCAGGTTCGGTGAATTGGTGACTAAATTGACCGTAGGTGTGAGTGTGAATGTGTTTGTCTGTCTATATATGGCCCTGCGATGGACTGGCAGCCTGTCCAGAGTGTACCCTGCCTCTCACGCCATGACCGCTGGGATAGGCTCCAGCACCCCCGTGACCCTTAATTGGAGTAAGCGGGTATAGAAAATGAACGAATGAATAATAATAACAGTAATAATAAGGCATACACAGGATTGCAGTGCCTTGCCGCTGCCAGCTAATTTTTTTAACTTTGCTTGATGTCATCATGTGACATCATTGAGGTCAGAGGTCTGATACATTTGTTAGCACCAGGAGAGCAGAATTCTATGCAGAAAACTGTGTTTCAATATCTCATCTACTTCCTGAGATGTAGTTATTAATGCATTTTGGATAATGACCTCCAATTTGATCTTGACCTTAGTCCTATGACCTTGACATGATCTGTGTTGTGAGAGGATGGTCCACTGAGTTTATACACCAACTTTGATTGAAATTGCTCTTTGCATTTTGAAAATATGGCCACAGACAGAGAAACAAACAGATGTGGGTAATACAATAGCTTCTTTCCATTTTACGGTGAGCCTAATAATAACAAAAACAACAACAACAACAATAATAATAATTATCGGGAAAAAGTATGTTAAAGCATCAAAAAGAACTGCTCCAATATACTGTAATATTTTGATCCTCATACCATAAGTTATGTATTAAATACAACATCTGAATATCACTATTATTTTAAATACAGTGAAGTGTAGCAAAGCAAACACAGGATGAATTCAGCTTACATTTATAAACACACTTTGTTGTCACCCTGACCTTAGTGAAGGGAAATTTGTATTGTTTTCTAGTATTTATATTTAGTGAATGGGTTTTAATTAAATTTTATTTTAATGTAATTCTTTTGATTTTCAGTGTTGTTGCTTGTGCATCTTGCATTTTAATGCATTTGAAACCATAAAGAATATTTCGTCTGAAAGCACTCCATAAATAAATTAAATTGGATTTGTAATCTGTTTTGTTTTGAGTGTCTGCAAGCACAACTCTAAAACTACTGATCTCATTATTTGGAAATTTTACAAAAAGCTGTGCGTAGGTGAAAAGTTATGGGTGGAAATAAAGGATAAAACAGAGATGGGGGGGAAAGATACATTTTTAAAATCTTTTCTGCTATTCTCAGATTTGTCAAGAAATACCTCCTAACTTTTCACAACAGATTCCATCTGCACACCACCGTGAACCATCATTCAATCAATCGAGCAAACAATCCATTCCCCCAGTACACTAATCAATTAATCAGGCAGCCAATCAGACGGGGTTATCAAGAAGCTGATGATGCTCACACAAAGACATTAGTGCCACTCTCCACTCGTGTTAAATTAGCGACTGAGAGAGTGACAGTGAAAAGATAAATGAATTGTAGTTTGCTCGGGCTTGTTTTGATGACCCATGTTCAGTTAAATTATTGCAGTAATGATGCTGCGACAGTGATGAATAAGTCCACTTACAGTACTGTTTTATCAGCCGTGTCAACAAACTTACACTTTGGACTCAATGGAACTTGGCAAGATTTTCCAGGTTTTTGGTTGTTTTTTTTTGAATAAGTAACAATACTTTATTGAATGAGTTTGTCTATAAGAACTAATGTACGACAGGAAGTGTTGACAAGATAAAGTCCATAGATGTCTATTCGGGATGTCACGATACCAGAAATTTAGCAGTCAGTACCAGTGAAATCACACGATTCTCAATATCAAATTCGATAACACGATTAAAAAAAAAAAAGTTTAGATAACAAAAATACCTGTTCCTATAAGAGCAGATGTTATCTAAACATTAGATGGTATACAAATAATGAATGTTTATGAGTACAATGGTAAGAATATTTTCATGAGGTGAAAGATAGAATGTCCATCCTCATGAAAATATTCTTTCCATTGCACGGATTAAAAACATTCATTATTTGTTTTATACGACACCTAAATAGATGGGTCGTTTGATATTTTACTTAAAATTAGACAGGTGTTTCTTCTCAGAACAGGTAGCCGCAAGGCAGCAAAGCACAGACGGCTCTGTGCCCACACAGCAGTTGAGTCCGCCCCGCAGGCGAGCCGCCGACACACCACTGGACCGAAGCGGAAATTCGAGATAGGAACTTGAAAAATTTTTCATCTGACAGCGCTTCTACGACCACGGAAGATGTCCCCGCGAACACTGCATAAGCTTCCAATCAGCTTATGGGGTACTGGATTTAGCTTCCTCATATAATGGACGCATTTTTACAACAAGGTGGCTGAGGCGTGCAATGGAGCGACACGTATGGAATAAAATGCGCAGTAAATGGAACCAGAATGCACATTATGTGACATCAGTCATGCAATGGGGCAAATAATGAATGTCACGTGACGTACAATCCACCAATCAAATGACAAGGATTTATTTAGGTGTCATGTAATACTTACTATTTAATATTACTTACTAAATATATACAATAAAGTAATATGATCCTCAGATATACATTAAAAAATGTTTAATAGATAAAGATCAATCTGGAGCAGGTATTTAAACTAAGTGCTCCTTGATTTAGAGTTCTATCGATCCATATTGTCAAAAATCTTGTGAATCTTCTCATGAACAATGGAAAAACTATTTGACCAGTAAATGTCAGTATGACGATGAGCTGATGTGTCGAATCCCAACGAGAACATTCAAAAGAAGAAGAAGATGTCAGCATAGCACTTCAAGTAATGAAGCTTTTAGTGAAGCAGTTGAGTGGGAGTCACGGCTTCGAAACCATACGACACTTAAACGGGGCATATTTTCATCTCGTCCTATCTAATACCACTCTGTGTTTTTCCCTTCGGTTAGCTTTCAGTTTTATTACTAACAATAACGTTTGTCAAGGTTCGCTGTCCCTGACTCCATTTCATGTGCTAGCGAGGTGCTACGAAGCGCTGGTTCATGACCCACTTGGGCTCACTGAATGCAAGATTCTAACACTGCACAGCCGGGTACCGGGCTGCCAGATTTGGTGAGATTTGATGTGCAAATGCAGACTGGAAATATTTATTTAAAATGCAAAAGTTATATTTTAATTACAGGACATAGAATAGTCAGGATGGTACTACAAGCAATGGCTACATTAATGTTTACAGCCCATAACGGATCATAGCGTATGGTGACCAAATTGACTTCCCGAAGTTTGACATCATAATGTATCCTTATATTCTGTTCAAAATCATACCATTGGACAGTGCAATCATCTAGGATGATTATGCAGTTGATTTGATGAGAAAATTTCTCTCGTTGATTTATGAATTGTTTCATGGAGTTACTATCCGAAAATAGGTGCATTTCCTGGCCAAGAGTTTGAACAAAATGACTGTCTGAAGTTTTCACATCATAAGGTGTTCTTATATATTGCAGCGTGGCGGCAAAGCGGTTAAGTGTGATCACTTTCAACGCACAAGGTTCCCAGTTCAAGGCCACCCCCTTCCATTCTCCATGTAATGTGGCGTTGCGTCAGGAAGGGCATCCGGCGTAAAACTTGTGCCAAATAAGCATGCAGATCCATATCAGATATGCTGTGGCGACCCCAAGTTGAAATTGGGAGAAGCCGAAAGGACTTACTAATGTGTTCTTATATATTGATAACAGTCCAAAATCTATATTATTGGCCAGAGCAATCATCTTGACTGTATATGCAGTTGGTTTGATGATAAAATTGCTTGTTGATTTCTGAATTGTTTTATGGAGTTACTATCTTGATATTGGTGCGTTCACTTGTTGTTTTTTTTAATGTGACGGAATAGACTACCTCAACTTTGACATCATAATGTGTTCTTATATGCCCAGTGACCTCTATGAACCTTAACATTTTTGAAAAGTACATTTATCTTAGATAATTTTGCAGCTGGTCTGGTGCAAAAATTCCTCACCATTTTTGACTTATGAATCTTTGTCTGGGGGTAGTATCTAATGATAAGTGCGATTTTCATTGATTTTTGTCAACAAGCAGTGTTTGTATGAATACTCTAGATTCTAACAATACCAAGCAATAGGGTATACATTATATAGGATCAGACCTTTCTAAAAATGTATAATATTCCTACTTCACACTTCCCATTGAGGTTCACTGAAGGAATAAAATAATGTGCGGTTAATATTTTTGTCATTCATTGCTATTTTGAGAGTATAACACTTCAATCAGTCATATCTCAGAAAATTTGGTGAAAAAATCCACAACAAATATAATGGGTGTATTATATAACACATGAGGAGCTCTTTTCCAAAATGCTAGAAATCCATTTGAACTGTTTTGAGAAAAATGCTATTTATTTACCCAGACCCACAAATTTTACAATCATCCATGTTATCCTGTTAAAACAGTATATTGACACAGTCTGAACATGTTCAACAATACCTGTCAAATCTAACAACAATGTTGTTCATTATAAAACCAATATTTTATTATATTTTTCCAAAAAGCTATAAATCCAGACATTCATTCATTCATTCATTTATTCCTTCTTTCTTTTTGAAAGAAGGCAACATGCAGTGAATTTTCTGTAGTGGATTTTAAAGTACCACCTTTAAAAGGATGATTTTAAAAAATGGTGCATCGTGCACTAGAGTGTATTTTCATAATTTTTTTATCACCTCAATTAAGGCGGTGTTTCTGTATGATGTAGCAATTGTCACATTGCATATCAGGGGGTTTTTTTCGGGGAGGGGGGTGATTTTGGAATACAGTGGTAATCTTGGGCCATTGAGAAAGTGTGTGTG
>OMMV01045900.1:0-10334 GCA_900302635.1 Chatrabus melanurus | reverse complement strand
TTTTTTTTTTTTTTTTTTTTTTTTTGTCTTCTGTTTTACAAAATAACTTTTTGACAGTTTTGTTGTATCAGAGTGCACTATTTTGTCAACATTTTATTTGTAAAAATAAAGCTTTATACACAAATATTTGTTCTTAGTTTTTTGCCAAGCAGTTGAAATTATAAACCGATGACTTTTACGGATCTTGAGATTTTAGAAAAGAGGAAAATACCAACATATACATGACTGTGAGGATTTTTCTTTTAAGAAAACGTTAAAACACAATGAAGTTTCTGTATTTGTGCTCACAGGTTGCCCTGTGTGTCGCTGTTTGTTTTAATTAAAGTTCGGAACGTGTTGTCAGACATTTAGAAGACGGAAAATCCTGCATCGGAGAGCTCGTCCAGAGTGAAAAACATTAGGCAGCGTGTGCATTAGGTAATGGAACAACATGCAGCCAGGTGGGCTGGGCGGTGCTACTGCACGCTAATATGTTCCCATTAAGTACTCTACTTATCTAATGCTACCATTAAGTAATCATTGGAATTTTCCTGACTTGAGTGTGAGGATTACGTGCAAATTACTGTAATAATAATAAGCATTGACAGCGTGAAGCTGCGCAGGAAAAAAAAAAAAAAAGAAAAAAAAAAGAAAGGCGATTTCATTTCCAAGTCTTTCACAAGCTATTTTTGCAAGTGATGGCTTATTGCAGGTTTACGACGCGTCATTTAGGACGTATCATTCCTGTACCACCGTACTTTATCAGCCGTCCAGTGCTGCGCCGTAGAAGACTTGTGTAACTTTATATATGCCATTGGCTGATGGCTACATAAACTGCACTCTACCTGTTTTTCGACAGCCGAGGCTCGGGCCCAGGACGAGCATTGAAAGCAAATACCTGATTGTATTAGTGTCTCCCCTTTAAGCTGTTGTCACCTAGCTGACCGATTATGGGCAATTACCTGCTCTGTCGGAATCCTAGCCGAATAGATTGAATTCAGATTGATTTTTGCCCAGGAAAGAGGAGGGAATTTAAAGCCTTTTTTAATTGGGTATTTGGTGTGTGCTGATCTGAACACCGTGGTCTTCCCGAGGGATCCTTTATGGGCCAATAATGGCATTGGAGTGGGGGGGTGCTGCAGTCTCGTCTGCCGACTCCCTCCCAAGGCCATAACCCTGCATTTGCTCTGAGTGCTTTTCTATTATGCATTGATAGTTGAGCATCAATCAATAAGAGGGGAAACAGAAAACCCAGCGAAACCAACTTCTTAAGTGTAAAATGCCTCTTAATACCCGGGGCCTTTCAAACAACTTAACCTGGACGCTTTTTACCCTCGCCCTTCCTCCCTCTGCTCTTTGATGGACACTTACCGGCGCCTGGCGACACCATGTTTTATTTAGGAGGGTTGAAAATGTGCAGCTCTCAGGTAAAACTGTACCGCAGCCCTCTGCAATACATCAAAAACAGGCACACGAAAGCAAAATGTAAACAGACGATTGTGTTTCTGCCATATTCACACATATTGTTTCCCCTCTTGTGTTGAAATACACACTCGGGCTGAAAGAGGCAGCCAATTAAGAAGTCAATAGACAGAATTGATCAATGAGAAATTCTAAATTTTTTGAATTGTTCAAGATTCACAATCCTGATGATTTGGTCTTATACTATATTTGAAATTAACTGATTTTTTTATAAAACTGCTTTTAAAAGTATTTTATAAAGATTTAAACTATTTTTCACTGGCTGAAAACAGTCCTGACAATAACATGTCTTAAACTGGATTAATCTATCTAAATGAGAGACGATCTGTATTAAACTGGTTTTAAACTGCTCTACACCAGTGTAAAGTGTTTTTAAACCACTTTACATTTGTGGTTTAAAAACACTACATTTTACAGCAATCTGCGTTGCCCAGATGAAGGCCAAAGCGAGGCTTGACCTAGCTTGGGCAACGCATCCCGGCTTTACACGTTTCACTAAGGCCTATCCAGGATGAGTAGGTGCAACTAGGTTAAACCAGGTTTAAGTAATTCTGATAAACGTGTGGTGACGGCTGTCTTTAAAGACCGTCATGGAGTCAGTCACAGATTTCCCGGTTTCGCTATGGAAAAGATGCGTGTCCCATACTTTACCCCAGCAGAACAAACGCTATTAATGGAGGTTTAAGAGGAGCTGAAGCCTATAATTGCCAGAAAAGGAAATACGGCGACAGAAATAAAAGAAAAGGAGCGTGCATGGCAGACGATAGCAGACCGCCTGAATATGTAAGACAGAACATTTTAAATTTAATAACTACTGATGTTGTCTGAAACTGTCCAGGATAGTCCACACATCTGAAGGACCTACATTTATTTGCCTTACTTAACAGAGTAACCGAGGAAACGAATTCAATAGTTTCAAATTGCAGCCAAAGCGTTTGTACTGTGTTTATGTGTGAATTGCCAATTATACATTGTGGCAGTTCTTTAAAAGGGCCAGGGTAAAAATAAAGTGAAATAAAATGGTTTTGTTGAATGGTTTTAGAAATAAATAATAATTTGGCTGAAAATTGGTTCGGCTGGTCTCAAGCATTAGGCTATAAGGGTGAGAGACTGAACTGTCCCACTGTTCGTTATAACCCCAGACATGTATGAATTTCTGTGCAGGTCGAATCTTTCTGGCCAAAAAAAGGACTTTGCAACAAATCAAGAATATTTTGCAGATGGGTAAGTTCCTTGAGAAATTGTTCACTCGGCTATAGGCCATGCCAATCAAAGATTTACATTAGCAATATTTTTTCTAATAGCATGGCTAGTTACCTGCTAGATAAGCTACATTAGGCCTAATGGTACACGTGTGCTGGAGTGGATAGGCCACTTAACCAGCCACATTGGATTTATCGTGATTCGAGGATCTAAGCTTTTTAGTGTATGTTGCCACATACATACATTTTGATATGACCAGACCCTTTGGACAGCTGTTTGATTACTTAGAACATGAATTATTTTCATTGTCATGTCTATAGTATGACAAATTGATAAAGTGATCGGCCCATTCCATTAAACTAATAGGCTATTCATCAAACCTATCAATAACATTAACAATGACTATCACATGAGTACTAAAAATAAAATATTAACAGTGTGGCAATATGTTTCTGTGGTATTTTAGGCCTTAAACTGGATTTAGTGTAGGCTCATCAGGTGTTAAACTGTACACACAGGATTTACGATTTTAAATGGCTTTTAAACTGTGTTCATCATATTTTAACCTGGTTCAACAAAATATTTTTCAATTTTCATTGTCTTTGAAAGGGTCTATACCAACAGTAAAATGCCTTAAACTGGATTTAGTTTGTCTAAATGAGAGTTAATCTGTCTTAAACTGGTTTTAAATTGTTTGAGACCAATAGCATAGAAGATTGAATGGCTTTTAAAACACTATTTTAAGAAGGTTTAAATATGGTATCTTAATTTTCTGTGGGTTTTCAGTGGTTCTCAAACAAAAATGTCTTAAACTGGATTTAAACGTTCTAACGTGGAATGATCAAATGTTAAACTGTACACACAAGATTTACTATTTAAAATGGCTTTTAAACTGTGTTCATCATATTTTAATCTTGTTCCAAACAATATTAATGAATTTTCGCTGTCTTTAAATGCTTCAAAACTGGATTTAGTTTCTCTAAATGACAGATAATCTGTTTGAAGCTGGTTTAAAACTGTTTTACACCAAACATTAACTAGATTAAACTGTTTTTAAATGCTTTAAAGATGTTTTAAACTGGTTTAAACCTGATTTTGTTGCATTTTCCAGTGGATTTTAAAGGCTCTATACATGACATGAAAGTGTTTCCTGGCCAGAATAGATATAATGTGGTTTAACTCGTGTAATACTGTTCTACAAGGATAGACTGGTTTAAAGTGCTTTTCAGAAACATTTTATGTGCTTTAAACCGGTTATCTGTTTTTAAAGACTTATAGTTCAAACTAACAATAAACTTGTATGAATTGGTTGTAAACTGGTGAAATTTGAGAATCTGGTTTTGACTGAATCAACTGGATTTGGACTAATTTGTTTTGGACAAAATAAGTAATTTGAAGACATCTCCTTTTGTTTTGGTAAAATATGATGGACATTTTTCTGTTTGATTGAAAATTTAAAAATTCAGGGACACAAAAAAAAGACAACATGTGGTCCATCTTTATTGTAACAAACTATAACCATTTTCAAAGTCAGTATAAACACAATTGGGGGCGTTATAAATGTAGTCATATGTTGAAATATGCAAAAATAAATATGATACCAAAGTTATGACATCTTTAGATGATCTTTACACTTGAATTATGTGGGGGGGTTACAGAATCACCTTTCACATTATTGAAGCCACAGATCAGGAAACTGGGACAATTCCGAGAAATAAAAGGGGCAGAAACTAAGTCTAACCCACAGATAAGAGGAGTGGTGAGGATCAGACCCAGCGGTGGAAGAGATAAGAGGGAGACAGTCACAGCAACAGCTAGCCACATAATACACAAGTCCACCTCCAGCCGTCTAAATCTCCCATCAGCCCCAGGCCCCACCGGCCCTGCTGTCATCACTAATGCACCTTTTCCTATACGACGAGGCCCCAGATGCAGAAAGGTTATCTGGGACTTTGCGGCATTTCTCGGAATTGGCAAGTTCACCTTTCTTTTAGTCCAGATGACAGGAGATGATACAGTTGAGGCGGATCGATTGTTGGTCGCAGTGCGCGTTTTCGTTCAACATCTTCGATCTTCATGGCGGTAGTCTTTACCCACCAACAGGTTGAGACGCAGACAGATGTATTTACATTTTAAAACGGTGCGTGGTCCCTTAACGCAGCTATTTAATGAAACAACAAGCATCGACATATTCTGTCGGAATTTGCCAGAAAAGCATGTCGGTGGCGCTTGTAAGGCTTTCTGTTGATGTAATTAATGCATTTCATTACAACTGACTAACTGATTATTGCCGAGTTTGCACTGATGAATAATGTTGTGTTCACATTAGGAATTGGGAATGTAAGCTTTGCCCTGGGCTGGGCTGTAACCTCAACAGTGACGTCTTTTTAGACCCGCCACAATATATTGTGATGTCAGAGTTGACAGAGTCAAACACAAACACCCAACGTCACAAATAGGAGGTTAAATTATTTAGTAAAGTCACTAACCGGGTAGCAGCTCAACATTATCCAATAAAGACATCAGCAGAATGCCTATTTTATTCATAAAGAGTTCATCAGGATCATGCCAGCGACATGCTAACTTGCAGCGCTAGCATGGAGAGCCATTGTAGTGATTGGGCTAGGCTAATAGGCTAGCTCATACGTTACCCGGTTAATAAATTAACCATTAAGCACAGTTGATCTCCAGACCAAGCCTCACAATTCTATATCTGTGGCTGTTTGATTTTTCAAAGCGTTCATCCGTTACAGCCCGTTGAATTCAGTGGCCAAACCGCCAAACAGGAAGTGAGGTCATATCTCAGCAACTCTTTGATGTTTCAAAACCAAACTTGGTGTGTTTAAAATGAAGTTTTAGCACGAATTGCCACCGACTATCTTGGCCTGCTAAAGACTAAACGTAAATTCTCAAAGGAATTCCAAAAGGAACATGATCACTAGCCTTGGACCACCAGTTGGGAGCACCTACTTTAAAGCGTTTGGGGAAATTTTATAAGCAACGTGACACTTTCTACATTATAGCTGATGCAAATCTCTTATGAGCTCCAGACGCAACACTGGCGCAAGGAAAGATGATTTCCCATAAAACATTCGAACGACCCTTCTGCATTCCTTGATGACTTCTTCTCCTCGAGGCCCCAATCATTTCTGTGTGGATGATTAATTGGTACAATAAAAGTAACTCATTCTAATGGCGATTTAGTAATAATTGTTCAGCGTATTAAAAGACAACATTGGCTTCTTTTGAAGGTCGTTACTAACGGACAAAAATAAAAGAGCGTGTGCATGGAGTGGATGCCCCCAAACTACTTTGGTTACACAAACTTTGTTTTCGGCCTCAATGCATCAGAGCCCTCTCTCTGCGCCTGCCATCTGCTGCTGAAGAATCTGTTTCACTCGATGAGCCAAGCCCAGCCTTTATTGGTCCTAATGGCACTATCAGCTGAGCCGCCAAACCCAATTACCTTTTAAAAAGGGAGGCCACCCCAGCTAATCATGGCTGCCTAACCTGATTTCCCGGTGATGAAGAGACGGGATAAAGAGCAGTTAATGGAGGGAGAATGATCTCACAAATACAAAAAACTCAATTCATTTCTCCGGGAGAGCAATCTGTCCGATTCAGCGGTAATGGAGTGGAGATTCATTAGTCCTCAGGCCTTAGTAGTAGTACCGTCGCCTTATCAACTGAATGACAAAAGAACATCCAGTGTGCACCTTTTTAAAGACCGTTTCAGAAGGCCAATAGAAGATCTGATGTGCCTTTCTGCACCTTTTCACATCGAGCGAACAACAGAAACACAATAATGCCAAGCTTCACTGCCTTTGCTAAGAAGGGTATGTGATCAACGATGCTTGTTTGTTAGTTTGCTTGTCCGTTAGCAGGATTTTCAGGAATAATCACTCTCAGTAAGAGCAACAATATTATGACGGTTTAAATACAAACACACCTTGAAGCGCAGTGGGACCCAGAGTAGTACCATCTCAGCTCACCCACCAACTTCAGCATCCCTGCACCACCCTTGGGAGCCCTGATGTGTTACAAGGATGCAGGCACACAGGGCCCCCCCCCCCCCAAGTCGACAAGGGACATAGCTACTGGGAAACAAACGTAGGTAAGCTAGAGATATACCACCCCAGACACTGTCCAGGCTCATAATTGGCCTGTTGGCCTTACGTGCACCGAAAGGATTCCGGCTTGCGGTCTTTCCCAGCTGCCAGCAGATCTTTCCCTGCAGTCACTGGAACTTTCTCCAGAGTCAGTCCAAAGAAAGCCTCCAGACGATCACCACAGAAATGCGTGGAATTGTTGATCTCATCAAGTTGAAGAACCCGTTCTATTTTGGTGTAAATCTCGATCTGTATGTGGAGCTTTAACATAATCAGAAGGTGCATTTTTCCACATTTCAATTAATTTCTAAACAACTACTACAATGCACTTGATTAAACGTGTCACCCATGCATGCAATGTGCTACAAAAGACAATCCATAAGGATCCAAGATTTGTTACAGTGCAAATTATGTTTGGACAGGGACAATGTATAAATGAAGAAGCTGTGTGTAAAAAAATAAATAAAATAAAATAAAGTTCCAGAAACATGCAAAAATGTTAATACTGATTAAATTTTCTCTTTCTGAAATATTTTCTAACATAATGGTACTGGTTGCAGGCAACTGGAGGAAACTGGGGAGTTTTATTGTAGATGAAAACATTTTAATGTGTTTCATACAAAGTCTGGTGGCATTTAACAGCCAATGCTTGGAAGGCAGCATTCAAATTAAGAACATAATCAAAGTGAACTAAACAATTACCGTGGTGGATACACGTAGTTTATGTGTGTCGCACAGTTCTTAGATCGTCATACTGGATACTTGGCAAAGAAAATCATGACCCAACGCAGCCATTGCACATCGTCCTGCCATCAGCACTCTAAAAATAATTTAAATGCTATATTTATGCACAAAACATTGTTTAAATGGGTAAACATAATATACAATTAATTGTAACAATTTGTTACAATTTACTTTTCCCCACTTAAACAACCAAGTTTTGTAGGTCCAGTTGACATAACTAGATTACATAAATATAATATTTCAGTTCTTAGAGTGAAGGTTCTACTAGTATTATTATTATTGTTGTTGTTGTTGTTGTTGTTGTTGTTGCTACTACACTGATGAAGTAATACAACAGACAGTTTTTGTTGTATTTTTGGCCCCATCAAGGCTTGCAAGATCACACAAAAACAAACTAACCAATTTTCATAAAATTTGGATTTGGTGACAATTAAAACCATAAAACTTGGGGGCAAAATTGATCAGAGGCAGGAAATGTCAATTTTTTTTTTTAATTACAAGAAGGGGCAGTTTAATACACAAGTTTGACAAAACATAGGGAAAATTTTGGACTCTAAATAAAGGGACATAGCCAGGAAATTTTGGGGGGACTCGAATAACGAGAGGGACGTGATCCTCTGCTGAGGCTCTGCAGTCCCTCTTCACTTAAATTAATCCCCAAACCAAATTGCAATCCTTAGTCCACTCTAGTGAGTCACTGCCATCTGAAAATACATTTTTGTCCACCAGATTCCGAATCGCTATCTGGATATGCACCAACGTGCACCTGTTACTAGACAATCATGGGATACATGTGCATAAAAATTTTTAAGAGAATCGGTGCAGCAGTTTTTCATAAATTAATCAAAACATATGAAAACGCCTTTCTTGCTATTCATAAAAGTTAACAATAAAGTCTTGGATCCACCCGTTGCTCCAGAGAGTTATTCCTGAACCCATGCTCTGCCCTTACACCAAGTTTCTTATAAAATTTGATGCATTGAGTCCAATAAACAAATTTATTGGTCGAGCTAAAAAAAAAATTTTAAACTTATAGCGAGACCAATAAATTTGTTTATTGGATGAAAAATGCATCAAATTTTATGATTATTATGTTTTCAGAATCTTTACAGAAAAAAAATTTATAGAAAAAATTTCACATACCAGAAATCCGGAGATCGGTTTAATGTCCACATCCAGAACGGTAAAGTCACTCATCCAAAATGGTTTCTCTTTCAGGTTGATGGGTTCATGAAAAATTAGTCTCGTTCGTAGTTTGCATCGCATGCGTTAAACGTACATTTTATGAGGAAATTATCGGGAAAATTACATAACCCTCGGAATGATGCAGCAAAAAGTTCCCGGATATGGATCAAAGTTTAAAATAAACTTTGGATTGCGGGAGATTTAAAATGGATCCAATTCATAAATAAATTTAAATTATAGGCTGTGTATAAATGTATAGGATGGTAGGTTCTGAAAACATAACAATCAATAAAATTGGGTTGTTAGTTTTTGTGTAATCCTGTCAACAAACCAACAAATAAACAGTAAAAAAAAACCTAATAACACAAGACATCTGGGGGGAATTTATTGTACACGGACTTTAAAATTCATTTATTTATTTATTTATTGGAATGTCCAATAAAATGATAATTCCTTGTTCTGAAAACAGCCACTACAGGGCAGCAGAGACAGTTTGTCTTCTGTGGTATCTCTAGTTTGAAAGCCTACATCTGCCTTTGGCTGCAGATTTGTGGTTGCCGTGGAGTCGTGTCTGTCACTCTGCATCATTGGGATGGTAATGACATTTCCAAGAGAAGCGTCTATCCTTTTGGCAAAACCTTTTCTTCTTGCTACACAAAAACCAATCAATAAGCCATGTGATTGGTTTGACGATCAGTTTAATAGTTCACTTTAGACAGCATGTTGGCACATAATACCGCTGCACCTGCAGGAACCAACTGTTTCACCTGGACGCTTCTACATGGGCAATCCATCCATGGCCTGATGCCTTTAAAACATGACCCATGAAATGCAACCTGTTTGTTGTAACCCAGTTCGCAGCAGATATACCTGGATCTGACACAAATTATGTTGAGTGGAAAAAAAGTGTTGTGGCTTGTTTGCACCGGCGAGAAAACATCATATCTGTGTCACATGAGCGAAAAGATGAGTATATCCTGTTGTGCACATGAAACTATTGGGGGCTGGTGAGGTGGAGTCACAGCCACTTATTTCAAAGCAGTTTAAGTCTCTGACAGTACTGTTTGGAAATATTACTCAACTTCAGAAAAGCCTAGGTGTGCACCCTGCACAGATATTTTAATCTACGCTTTTAATCTGGTTCCTAATCTCATAAATGTTAACAGATATTTTAATCTATGATTTTAATCTGGTTCCTAATCTCATAAATGATAACAGATATTTTAATCTATGATTTTAATCTGGTTCCTAATCTCAGAAATGATAACAGATATTTTAATCTACAGTTTTAATCTAGTTCCTAATATCAGAAATGATAACAGATATTTTAATCTATGACTTTAATCTGGTTCCTAATCTCAGAAATGATACCAGATATTTTAATCTATGATTTTAATCTGGTTCCTAATCTCAGAAATGATAACAGATATTTTAATATATGACTTTAATCTGGTTCCTAATCTCAGAAATGATAACATATATTTTAATCTATGACTTTAATCTGGTTCCTAATCTCAGAAATGATAACAGATATTTTAATCTGTGATGTTAAACTGTTTCCTAATCTCAGAAATGATAACAGATATTTTAATTGAATCCTTCTCCTCTGAACTTTGATGCACCAGATCAACT
>OMMV01045875.1:9023-19958 GCA_900302635.1 Chatrabus melanurus | reverse complement strand
GGGTGGGGTATGAGGGGTCAAAGATGAGAGGTCAGACAGCTGGTAAACCTCTTTAAATCCTTTCTTTTTTACTCCACACATTTCTTCACAGTAAAGCACTGCTAGACTGATGTCCATCCCACCTCGTTTACCACCGTGCCGGGAAGGTGCACGCGCAGTTTTCTGGACACCGTACGTGTGTGAATGCATCACACACACACACACACACACACAAAAAAAAAAGTTATTTACAAGCGAGCGCAAAACACAAAAGCATATTTATGCTGCAGCATTTTAACCGGTAACACCCCAGCGTGGTTAACGTGGGGGTGGATACCAGATTTGTTTGTTTGCCTGCCTGTGGTGCGCGAAGTGATTTTAAGTGGCGGCGAAATGGGTGGGAGGAGGTTTTTAAGTCCTGAAACTAATGCATAACCAAGACCACTTTCTCTCTGTCTCACTGTCTTTTATTTCCTCTGCGCGCTTGTCGATTTACCACTGGGCGCGCGCACACGCTGTGCACTTTCGGGCACACGCATGCTGTGTATTGTGTTGTGTGCCACGCTGCATGGAGTGAGACAGAAGCAAAAGGAAAGCAAGAGCTGATCAGCTATTGCAATTTAAAAGGAAAGTGATACACTTCTGGGACGGTACATGTGCACATACAGAGGATTGTAAGTTAAGTGGAGGTGCCCTACTTTACCTAAAAGCTTCAAACTGATCGGATCAATCGGTTTTAATTTAACTGCACACTAGGTGAATGTAGAGCCCGCAGCCATAGCAATACTTCACCAGTAGGGATAATTAATCTGATTACGTCAGATCATTACGTCAATTTAAGTAACTATGGAGCAGATTGCCCGGGTTACAGTTGCCCAAGTTTGCATTTGCATTGGGAAAAATGTTTCCAAACACCACCAAATAAGCATCCTTGGGTGGAGGGCAACTCATGTGTCACACCCAAAATCCAACAGCATATTTTGAAAGCCCACATATGACTTCAAATTCATGTTCAATAGTAACTATGGGCCTATCTAGCACCGTTAAGGTGCCGTAAGTGACCAAAATATGAGTGACCTTGATTTCAACCTTCAAAGTCACTCAAGGTCAAAACTGATGGTATATTTTGAAAGCCCACATAAAACTTCATATTCATGTCTGATAGTAAATATGAATCTATCACCTCTGATTCAAGCTTTATTAGCCTTTGAAATTTTTCTTATGGTCTATCTGTATGGGACCAAAATTTTGACCTTGGCATATGACCTTCAACTTTGGCCCCTAAACCATCCTTGGGAGAAAAGCAACCCATGTGCAAAATGTAGTTGAAATCCGTCAATTGGTTCTGGAGATATACTGTTAGATGGACCCATACAGGTGAAACCAATTAGCCGTCTGATTTCTGTCAGCAGGCATAATTACAACATACTACAATACACTGGAGCTAGTGCACTCCAAATTGTCCTCATGACCAATGTTGCTTATAGCGCAGAGTCGGTACTACATGCAACAGTTTTGGAGTTGAGCACTTTGACAATGATGGTGGACACTGTAATTCTAGTCTTGAATTGTATCCATAACTAGTTTACAATGTTTATAAATTGGAATCCAACATTAGTTTGTTGTGCTCTCCAACCCGTCCAACTTTTCTATTGTTGTGAACTTGAGCTATAGGCTTTGTGACATGGCATTATTTTGATTTTAACTATTGGCGTCCACTACTGTGTTTTTTGGACTTGCCTTATTTTGTTCTTGTTTTTTGGGCCCAATTCTCCTCAGCCTGTATCATCCTCTTGATTTTTTTCCCCCTAGAGAAGCAATCAGGAAGTTTTTACAAACCAGTGGAAGGTGCCAAGCTACAGATGGCTTCCTGAAAAAAAATTTTTTTTCTTGTACTGTTTTGTCAGTGGCCATTTCCATGGTGTGTGTTTCGCCAGGAACCATCAATGGCAAGGCATCACCCTGTCTAACCAAATAACCCACAAAAGTGGAAGGGTGTTAACATGTTTCAGACAGATTTTTTTTGTTTGTTGGTAAAATAATGTATTAATTGCTTTAGTGGTTGAAAGCATTTTTTGTTTTCATGCTTGTGTATGGAGGTATATGACCGAGATTTTTTTTTTTGCTCCCATGAACACAACAGTTCCACATTTAATTTGAACCAACTACAAACTTCTCCTCCGGAGTGTGAATCACAGTACCTCTTTCAGATCAATATACAGAAGCAGTGTAGAGGGTGCCATCTTGTGGCCATAGATGATAATGCAATATCTTTTCATATATAAGTTGATTCAAAATATAAGTCGCAGGACTAGCAAAACAAGCAAAAAAATGTGCCTTATAGTCCGGAAAATACGGGAATTGTATTCTCGTTTACAAATAAATGTGTGGTTGTGCATTTCTTCTATTTGTTATGTCTTCAAGCCAGATGTAACATTCACTATAGGTGCAAATCCCATGCTACGCATCGCAAATACAAAAATCATTGGCCCACAGTTTTGCTACAGTTGCTGCAGTAAATATGGTGCAACACATTCATACAATAACAGACAATGTCAAGTCACGAACAAAATTTGCCCATCTGCAAATCAGTATGTGAATTCCTGTAATGAGAGTTGTACACCTGAAGACTATTTTCTCACAATCATATTTTTCTCCAAGTGTCAAATGCTGTTTTTCCACTCACAAATGACAACTTCTGCACGCTCTCACATTTGCACCAAATATCTCAGTGAATGTGGAACAAAAGTTGTTTGCACCTGCAGGGAGCCTGATCAGAGAACCCTTCGACAAATCAAAGATCCTCCTTTGGACACTGGAATCAGAGGAAAAAAAACTTCATGCACATGGGGCCTAGTTTTTTGATCAACTGTAAACCTTATGCTAATTAGGCTATTGATTAGCATATATCTTTCTCACTGCCATTGCTTAAAGCTACAGTCTGTCGGTTTTAGTGTCATCTAGTAGTGAGGTTCCAGATTACAATATGCCTTCGCCGGTCATGATTTTGTTTCCCTTCATGTTTGCACTGCTTTGGCGACGGGGATTTATGCTCCCTTGCCGTCTCTTCTGGTAAGCAATTTGTATGACCCTCCATTTCACAAAAATGACGGCTCTCAAACTTGTCAGCCTGCATTAGCAACCAGCAGACAGTGTATAGGGGAGCAACCACTGATTCCTCTTCTTTATTCGTTTGTCTTCCGGTTGCACTTCAAAATGTGAAAGGCGGAGTAAGCATGCCCTTTTTGTGCTACTGTATCAACATGGCGGTGCAACATGGCAGTCTCTGTGAGGGGGGGCCCGCTCCCATGTAGATCTGAAGGGGTCATTCTAAGCTTATGAAAACACATCGATTCATTGTTTAAGTTAATGATACACTAATGAACACATGGTTATGAATGCTAACAGACACCCCTAAATCCTACACACTGTGGCTTTAAATATGACAGCTTTCATGTGCAAAAAGTGTGTATATTATGTTGACACAAACATGATGACAAACACAAATATAATTACATTGAATACATTTGTCCAGCAACAGCCATGTGCATTTATGTAATTCATTTATAAATATTACATATTTTGCAGCTTTTCTGTATTTTTAAAGATGGAATTACTTTAAATGCGCTGACATGTTTTGCACAGCAGCGTCTGTATTATCCAGACAGCTATGACAACACTGTGATATATCATTTATATCATCTTGTGCCCAGTCTGTGATGTGATATACAGTGCAACCAAAACAAGCCATTTCTGTAGGTATATCTATATTTTATCTGGCCACATTAATACTTGCACTGTGATATTGGATACAATTTACTCTGCAGTTTTGCGAACCTTGTGTGCAAGGTGTATAAGCCAATTTCATTTGAAGGAATTTTTTTCTACTCACGCTTTTGACCACTGAAAGCAACATGAAACAGGGTTACTGCTTAACAGACAAGGGACAACGAGGGAACAGAGAGTTTATTAGAGTCGGCTTTTGTCTCTCCAGCATAATGCTCGGTGCCCTTTTCACTACACTAAACGTCAATATCTTCGCCAAGGTGGTGTTGTTCCCTAGACTTGTTTATTTGTTTGTCTTTCTGACTGTAGATAGGAAAACTCACAAACGTATTAAAGTATTATAAATTAATTCGTTATCAGGGTAGTTTTTGGTGCTGAAGAAAAGCCAGTTAAGCTTATGCGGCCGTTTGTACAGAGCGCTGAAGTCAAGGCGTTTTACGGCTGATCGGCATTTGCAGCATTTGTGTTTTCAATATTAGCTGCATTAATCGTTTCAGTCAAGTATATTATCTGATGGATCATGTTATAAGTCGTCAATCCTTTTATATTTCAGCAGCAAGGTCACAACCTCTACTCCTATTAATCCATGCGGTTTAAATGCTCGATTTAATGTGTAGAGAGTCACTACCAGCCTCTCCAAACGCCGTGTTATGGAATTCAATGTCTTTGCAAAATTGACTGCTCACACGTTGAATCAAGAAGGAAATGGACATGGAAATTCACTGTGATTCAGTGTTACCCTCATATATGGTTCTGTGCGGTAATTAACATTTGATCAGTTGTGTCTCAAATTGAACCACTTTACCCTTGACTAACACACAACCCTTCCACCATGTTTAATCCATGCTGTTACCAAACTGTTTGAGTTTCCGATTTCAACCTTGGCTCTGACCTTTCACGATTACCCATGGTCAAAGCCCATGTGGTCAGCAGAAAGGTGATCCATGCCTTCGCATTAGTGTTTAACAGTAACCACAGGTGTATCTGTAACCAACACACATTAGCCATACTAAATATACCCTATATATATATATATATATATATATATATATATGCAGGCACTGGGCCCAAATTTGACCTTGGCCTGTGACTTTGACTTTGAACAGGTTTTTTTCTCAAAACCAAACCATTTTGTCCTTGGGGGACCCTCAATCAGTCCACCAAAGTTTGTTCAAATAAGGTCAAAAGTCATGTCTGGGAGCATGTGTGTGTCGCTGCATCCCCCACACCACGGCACTACCCCGGGTCCTGGAGGGCAATCACCCAGGCTGACAACCAATCCATCCCCACCTCTCGAAAGTAACCATCCACTGTTGCCAACTGTGTCCAGTAGGAAGTAGCTAAAGTCTGCTCAAAAATGTCGCTAAATGTCGCTAAATTACGTCATGTGCTGATTTGCATATTTATGATGTCATCACGTTACCTCCACATTCTGCCAAACTATTCTCCTAATCTGTACTCGGTAGCCTACTACCATAGGAAATAACATGCTGTAATTTACCGCAAGTTATCACAAACGTCCAGTGATTGTCTGTCTAGCCGTCAGTATTGTAGGGAAGGAGGTATCTGAAAACGCGACCTTGTGTGCCACAAAACCGGCCTCAAAAGTATGATAGTTAGCTATTTTATTGTCCTTAGCAAAATACACAAAAGTTAATGCAAGTTCCTATTTATATTGAGGACTTTTATTATAAAATGTCAGAACAGAAGGACCGTATGTACTGTATTTGCGAAACCAGCTTTTCTGGTGGAGCGGCAGAGTTTAGCATAGCTTTGTACAGTGAGTAGCTACGGTTTGACAAAAAAGTCGCTAGATTTGTCGGTAGGCGCTTTTTGGGGAAAAAAGTCGCTAAAGGGATCCAAAAAGTTGCTCAATCTAGCGGCAGAGTTGCTAAGTTGGCAACGCTGTAACCATCCATCTACCGCAGCCAGGTGAAACGTTGGCATCCCCTTGGCCTTGGATCAAAACTGTTCAGGTTATTTTGTGCATACACGGATGACCACATAGGACTGAAATCAATACCCCCCTCATTCGCTACCTTGCATGGGCGTAAAAAGTAGAACTGATAACAAGCAGAGCCATTTCCACCAAATGCAACTGCGTAACAATTTGCTGCAAATGCTTAATTACTGGACTCAAGTGTCTCTGACAGAAGTAGTTTTCAGGGTTGATCCAGATCTGGATTCAGGATTTTCTTTCCACTTTTCTCAACACTGCGGGATCGGGTGCTTTGGCTCTTGCTGTAGGCGTGCGGTCTAATTAAAGTGTTCTTGTAGTTTTGCCCTGTGATTGATTTATTTCTTAGACAATGATAGGCGTTGCATGCTTGTGATAAAATGCTATAAAGACACATAAGCTTGAACATGTTTAACACACCCTCAGCCTTAAACAAGTAGTCAATCATCAGTAACTCTGTAAAATCAGGTCATCTAATGTTATGTTAAAAGAGGAATGAAATCGAGCAACCGCCACTCCTGTCAAGTCCGTGTAAAGGTCTTCCACTAAGTGGTGCCGTTCCTCGAAAGGTGCAAATACCGTGCACGTCTAAAGAAAAAGAACTAATGCACGGCACCTGAGTGATGAAAGAAAAGAGCGATAGTGAGCGAAAAGAGGAAGGAACCTAAAGAATTGATATTCAAACCAGGCTGCCATACCACTGAGCTACTGCCCGTGTTCTTGGCTCCAGACAGAGTGCTGGCTATGACTCAGCCATGAGACTTTTTTTTTTTTTTGCCTTTATTTTTATATATTTCTTTTTGTATCGGATAGTCAACCCAAGAGTTGTGTGCAACTTGTTGGCTTTCACATATTTGGATCGCTCACACTAGCCGTTCTTCGTTGGACTGAAAAAAGATGGCTGGTTTTTCCAAAGCCTCCGGGCCTTGAAATGCATGCGGGCTGGAATCCAAAGCCCATAATCACAGCTAAGGGAATAGGCTGACTGGAGAGTCACGATTCGTAGCAAGGGAAGAATGGAGGGAGAGGAGGTGAAAATTAAGGCGGGGAGGAGAAGGAAGTGGCTATAATGAGAAACCAAGTTTTTAAAGGCTCGAAAGGGTGACTGAAGTCATCTCATCCAGTAACACAGTAACTCCTGAATATAGCATGTGTAAATGGGTCTTGATTGAAGGCTGGAGCCTGCGTGCATACACCATCTCACAAACATCTCTGCATGCATGCAACATCTCTGCATGCATACAGCATGCAGAAACATGAATGTGTGGGCGGAGTTTGTGTGGGTTCAAATTGTATGTACAGTATGTGCTTATGATATGTGACTTTGCATGTGTGTGTGTGTGTGTGCGCGTGTTTGTGGCCTGCCACTCCGGTACACCTCAAGCTGTTTAGCTGTCGTCAACCTCGCTCAGCAAGAAGCACGGCGCTCCATCTGGTCAACCCACTCCCATGCCTTCTCCAGAGACAAAGTGTGTATGTGTGCTTGCGTCTGTGCAAACGTGAGCGCGTGCGTGCGGCATAAACGTGCACAGTCTCTCAGTTATGCAATGTGCCTGTGACACGGCGCAGCGGCAGTTTAACAGGTTAGTGTAAAATTAATCAGTATTCTATTGGTTTTTCATCGGCTCATTTCATCCCAGTGTTTGCCGGCGTGATGATCGGAGAGCCTCTGTGGTAAATTAGAGACAATGACGGAAAATGAGAAGATGGAGAGTAAACAAGCACAAAAATCCATCGAGGCATACAGCACACATGTACATGGTAAACACCCCAGCTTACAGCTGGTGACAGAGGCCTGATAAAAAGCAATGATGCAGACTAACCAGCCTTTAACAAATGCTGTCGCTGCAATGCACGCAGCACAGTACATGCTACTTTGAGCTGTAAAATCATTTTATGGCAAAATCAAATTGTAAATTTAGAACCAAAGTACAGTATACATCAGAAGTGAGGACGCCCCTGTGCAATATCACTTAAATGCCAAATGATTCAAAACTGCATCACGCCCCAGTCGTTCCATTAGGTCTCAGTTGGGAAGTAGAGAGTTTCCTCTTATGGACAATTCGAAGTCAAATAAGCACCCAAAACTTGCATAATGACAGCCGATCTGATTGATCCTTAGCAGAAAGTGGTTGGACGAGCCCACAGAATTTCACCATTCTCTCCAAGACTTCCCATTTTATCCACAAATAAAACTGACATTCATGTGTCTCTGTCCTTGGCCTTTGAAATTGAGAGACGCCTGGGAAGAGCTTATGAAGCCATGTGGTCAATGGACAGAGGTGTTTGGCGATGAAGATACGTTTGCAGGAGAACGAAGGTTAGGGACTTGGTGCTTTCTGTATTACTGTATGGTTGTGAGACTTGGATTCTAACTAGGGTTGGGGGATGTCTGCTTAATTGGAAAATCACAATGGCTGCAGTAAAACATTGTGATACAAAAGACGAGCATGACTGAGGCGCAGAGCCGTATAACCGAGCTGGAGGACTGGAATATGGCGGCAAATGAAGTGCTGCTGAAATAGACCTTTTTGCAAATAGGCAAAATCGACCCACAATGCATTGCTTCATGACCTTTCACGAGATTTCGGCCGACAGAAGTACTTCCGGTAGCTGTATCTTCAGTGTGGATGTTATCTCGCAGCACCGGAAAAATAGCCAATATTTCCACATTTTTTACGACTGCAGTAGGTTTTTTCACGTGTGCTATCGCCACATTCTTTAACCATGGATGATTGCTAAGAATTCTGGAATCTAACGGTGCCACAACTGAAAAAAATTCTTGCCGAAAGGGGTGTTTCGTGTTTGGGCTAACAATGGCAGGAGTTGCTGAGTCTCACCGAGAAAGTCGTCCAATTTTATCCCGTTTTGGAAAAGTGTGGCCAGGAAGAGTCGCAGACAAAAAGACGGCGGGTGACGACAGCGGAGGGCTATTTTCATGATCTCAACGGGGAAGCTGTGCTCTGGACACGGTATTAACGAAGTCTTTGCTTATGTGACTTTGGTTGGACAAATGAAAGACTCAGGAAATAGAAATGTGATGATGGCTACTGTATGTTTATTGAACGTCACGTTGAACTTGTGAAACTTGGAAATATCAAGGGGGACAATGACTTACGGAGCCGTGTGAACCCGGAGCAGCAGCAGGCAGCAGCACGATATTCTACGTGGTTGCTGTGTTCCATCACAGGAGAAGTGAAATGGCAGGATGCGGTTGTGTTGCGGGGTAAGTATTTATTATATTTAATTTAGTTTGTCCTTGTCTTATCTGGATTAGACGTCTTTGATGTCTCAACGCGGAAGTATGGATGTCTGCCAACCTTGGCCAAAAAGGGCAAAACGAGCCATGCACCCCCCTACGGTGGCTCATAAATAACTATATGCGGCAGGGTCTATTGTTGGAACAGACAGGCCACATGCAAAGGAAAATAACCGACCTCAAGGTCCTGAAGAAATAACATCCATAATTTCATGAAAAGACAGAAGGAAGCTCCACCATCGGCTATTTGGAAAACTATTTAAAACAAAGCTGGAGCCCCCAAAAGAGACCAATTGTGGGCCCCTGAGATCCATACTGGTTAATTTTCAGCAGTTCGAAACAAAAGAAATGATTCTGAAAAAAGCCTGGCAGAAGAAGATTCAAACAGGTGACGACAAGAATTCAGTTCAACCATAACTATCCCACGGAAATAGTCCAGAAATGCAGAACACACCTGGAAACAAAGAAGACACTGAAAGAGAGGGGTGTTAATTTCCAGACTCCATACACCAAAACACAAATTTTCTGTAATGATGGAGTAAAGATCTTCGATGATGCCAGGGAAGCTGCACAGAATATGAGAGTAAGAGGACGACTGCTGGATGAGCCGACTGATGCCGGAGAAGGAGGGGGAGAGAGGCTGTGAGGAGCCCTGAGACGGCAGCGTATGACAGGCAGCAACTCGACACGGGACACGGCACAACAAGCGAGAGAAAAACTGCAGGAATATCTGATGAGAACAATAAGTATGGAATAACGGACATTATGGTTTCTACCACAACTAGGTTGTGGTAAGATTTATGCATATAAGATGGTAAAAAGACATGTTAACTTCACTTGTTTGAGATAATAGACATTCCTCCTAAGTTATAGAAATGTAGAGTTTAAAAAACACCTATTAACATAGGTACACAAATATATTTAAGTTTAGGCTTTTACTTAACTAATTCCCAAAAGATCGTCAGAGAGAAAATATTTAAATGTTGGACTTTTCCAGACTGACGGAAAATCCACAGGAAGGATATAGCTCCTCCCCTAGGGACGGGCCCTTAGAGGATGTGAGAACGTCCCATCCACCCACCAACAGGGACACCTGAGAGAAAGATAAGACCCCTAAATGGAGGTCTCACACTGTTCATGTTGTTTAAAAAAATGTTCATTGTTCGTGTATGTTTTAAAGTGCCTGGGAAAACATTCAGACGGAGGCAAAATATGACAGATAGCTGTCTTAAGATAATGCCACTAAATGTTAATGGTCTAAACACACCAGTAAATAGAGGAATGGTTATTACTAAATTAAAAAAGGAAATGATACGTCACATTTTTACAAGAAACTCATCAATCCTCAATGGAACATGAATAATTAAAAAGATACGGCTTTCGGAATTCATATTTCAGTACATATAAACAAGGACAGAAATGAGGGGTTTGCAATATTAATTTCGAACTCAACAAATTTTGATTGTCAAAGAAATGAAGGATAAAGAAGGAAGATATGTTTTAGTGAGGGGGAAGTTGGAAAATGAATGTATTACTTTGATAAATGTTCACGCTCCCCCTGAGAGCGATAAACACTTCTTTAAATCTCTCTTTAACATTACAGCAACAGAAACAGAAGGAGACTTCAATGTAATTATGAACCATAGCCTGGATACAACAAGTTCCAGGAGAAACACAAAACATCTGGCAAAATTCACAAAACTGTCACTGGAAGAAATGGGAATGATTGATGTATGGAGGAGCCTCAAGCCCTTAGAAAAGGTGTACACAAATTATCCAGCAACTTAGAAGCTCCATTCGAGGATAGATTACTTTTTTATGAATAATGGTGGCAGATACAGAGTAAACGAATGCAGGATCGGAGGTGCAGATCTACCAGACCACAATGCTGTATACTTAAAAATCGCATGCACGGAGGGACAGCATTTCTATGTTCCCCAGCCGGCGCGACGGG